>OZ024795.1:24605365-24792865 GCA_964017045.1 Omphiscola glabra
GACAAACTAAATGAAATTAAATTTTTAAAAATTTAAGCCTAATGTTACAAGTTTATCATTTTAATTGCTAGATACCAACTGGTCGACGCACTGAGAATTTATTATGTCTCCGGAATCCTTGGGGGTTTGGTGAGTGGAAAGGTGCATGGAGTGATAGGTAAATATAACAAGGAGTCAGTCAGCTATTCCATCAACAGTTAGCTATTCAATCTGCATTTATTTAAAAATGTAAATCTCTTACTCAGTTAGCAAAATTAATTCAAAGTTATTTATTAGTTTATGGCATTCTATTTATAAAACTTCAGATTTTGTCTAATTTTTGCATATCATTAGCTAAACTGAAAACTTAAATATTAACTTAATTTATACCTTTATTTGCAGACATTATTTTGGATTAATTTTAAGTATAAAAATGCAGTTTAAACAAAAATCTTTTTTTTAAAGTTTTAATTGATAATTGATAAGATTAGATCTTAAAATAAATTTTCTGGATTTTGTAGGTCACAAGAAATGAAGTACCTTATCAAAGAATTACAAGACCAGCTTAAGTACACATATAGAGATGATGGAGAATTCTGGTAAGGATTTATTTATTGTCAACTACAGCAAACATTGAAAGAGTCTGTCAATCTTAAGATGAATTATGGTCATTCAACATTTTTATATTGTTTTTTAAATTCATGGTTACTAAAAGTGAAACAGATACAAATAAGGCTATATCATACAGTTTGTTATTTGGGAACAAAATTTAAAAGAAATAAACAATTTAGGCTTTAATTAACCTGGAACTGCACATTGATTTAAAATACATTAATTCTTCAACACATTACATAATATTTAAATACTATTGATATACCATGAGATTCTAAAATATTTTCTTTCAGGATGAGTTATGATGATTTTATTGATAACTTTCATGAAATTGACCTCTGCCACATGCAGCCTGATGCCCTTATCGAGGAACTTAGTGACAATTATGTAAGAGTTGGTTTCTTTGGATGTCCTTAATGCATGATTTAGTAGCCATTGAGATAATAAACTAGTGGGCAGAAATTAATTAAAAAGTATGCTTACACATGGAATGCTTTAACAATTTTTTTTGTTTAAACTGACATAGAAAAAGATAAATGAAATGTGAAGGAAAAAAAAACATGCTGTAATGTTTAAATACTTTAGTGCATGATCAATTTTTTAAAAATCAATTATGAATTTATTTTGTTGTTCCCTCACATAATGTGGACTTGTTTTATTATTCTAAACTTTCAAATCAAATATTTAGAAATAAATCATGGAGTATTGAAACAATATGGTTAATCCATTTTAATCAAGTTTACAATGTTTATTCTTTTATATTTTAAAAGGTATATTTCTTATAATACCATCAGCCATACTTTGTTTAAGGCACATTTTTTTTTACACATGTGTTATAGTAACTAAGATGTCACTTGAATATGTACATTGTCACAGGTTGACTTTTATCCCATTGACAAAGTACATGTTCAAATAGTGAGTAAGTAAGGAGAGTAAAAATTCTATGTATAGCGGTCACTTGCGGCTATTATCAAACTGGGGGAAAGTATGAATGAGCGTGTTTACACAATAGTCTGTGACTTACATCAACATGCAGTGAGGCGTTGGCTTATCGTGGTTTGTTGACAATACTTAATTGCTGACGGGGTGGACATTGAGACTGGGTGGCGCCGTAGCTAGAAGTTTGGGGAGGAATGAGGGAGTATAAATAGTGACACCAAATTTTGTACTTTCACTGACCACTACAGCCCACACATGAGACTTCTCTCTTGAGTGCTTAGAGAGACCTACCTTGTACCAGCTTCGCCACAGTATCCACTGTGTATGTAAGGTGTGTGTATGGATCAGCTTTATGGTAGTTCGTGTGACTGATAGTTACGTTATGTAGACGTTTAGCGTTTTGGAAGTCTATGGTAAGTAATTAGATAGGGCTTAGCATAGATGATATGGTGTAGGTGATTTATTCAAATATTTCAGGAATAGCCACCTTTTAGTGTTATTCACAAATCATCACATGCTCGTGATGGTGTGTGTGTATAGATACAAATACAGCGCGATAACGAGACGCTGCAAAGAGCCGATGACAAATACTGATCGATTGTAGGACAGTCTTACAAGACTCCACTATATCGGATTGTAGCGTCTCGCTTCAATGAGTCAGAATTGCTTGTTTTGTGAATCACTTGTACTCTGCATAATGTTCCTTGAGTAATTATATCTATATGACAACCATCTATACTATTATTTCATAGTGTATTTTCAAGATTAGTTCTTGATCTTTTTATGCATTTCTCATAGCGTATATTGTGTATCGAACATTACTTTACTTAGAAGGCCTATATATAAATAATAAATAGGCTTTAGTCATTTTACGTCCAATTGAAGACTTCTTTTGTTTATTGCATAGTTACTGTGTTTCCTTGGGCACATCAAAACAAGGTGATGTCAGAGGTGTTGTAGGATTTAGACCAAGGGTCACTTAGCATAGGGAGCTCGTGACATACATGCCAAACAAAATTAACTTTTCTATGCTATTAGTAGTTATTAGTGCTGTGATCTAATTTTTTGGTAAATGTTTCTCATAGTTTTAGTTAAGTTAAAAGTGTTTTTCCCTGGTGTTAATATGTGCAAGTGGGTTGTTGAATTTTCTAACAACAGTTAAAACAGCAATGGAATGTGACAGTCTATCATGATGCTTGGATCAAAGGTATTACAGCTGGTGGGCGTGGCAATGCCCCCAATGAAAGTGAGTGAATATTAATTTATTAATAATAACACTGTTTCTAATCCAAATGTTTAATTTATAGTTATTCTATTCTTTGTAAAAAAAAAAAATGACAAACACGTTTACTTAATTAATCCTGGAAAGTAATGCTGCTAAAATCTACAAATGCTTCTCTGTTTCAGATTTGTACTGGAAAAATCCACAGTTTTTTGTGACCCTGACAGCAGTTGATTCAACACTAGGTCATGGGGATGACTGCACTCTGATTGTTTCTTTAATGGAAAAGGAAAGCAATAACCAGTCCATGATTGCTGTGGACTTTGATGTTTATAAGGTAAATGAGAGATTTTTTTGATAGCATCATATTATTGTTACATTACTTTACAATTTCTTCTGCTTCTACATTAAATTATCATCAGCTGGAACACTATTACTGATCAGTTCTGCTACATTAAAAAAAAGTCTCTTTACCTGTAAATTTTGCATTGATCCAAATTGTTGTACAGTCCATACATATGAATTGGAAAGAGCCCACTGTTTAAAAGCATTTTTATAGTAGTCCTTACTCTGATCATGAAAGTTACAAAAAAGATATAATATTCATTAACAGATTCAGATGATTAATTTTTAAAGAGATATTGTGTGTGATAAATTTAGACTTAAAAGCTATATGCATATTATCAGCTTAAAAGCCCAGAACTTCGACCACTTGACAACTCGAGAGCTCCAAAAAATGCTCTGCTCCTCACACAACGATCCATGTCAAATGTTTCCTACAGAGACGTGACAAAACGCTTTGAGTTGAAGCCAGGAACTTATGTCATCATTCCGAGCACATTCAACCCCCATGAGGAAGCAAAGTTCATGTTGCGACTTTTTACAGACAAGTGGTTAGACATTGGGTGAGATAACCGATGAATGGGTTCAGTATTGCATGAACAGGGAATTGAAGAATACAAAATATAGAAAATAATTTGTGTACAAAATATTTATAATTAAGTACCGGTATTATTGCAGAAAAACGCATTAGAAATTAAATGAATAGAAATGACAAGAAAAACTATAACTTTGTGCACCTACTC
Organism: Omphiscola glabra; assembly: GCA_964017045.1. Classification (NCBI taxonomy): domain Eukaryota; kingdom Metazoa; phylum Mollusca; class Gastropoda; family Lymnaeidae; genus Omphiscola; species Omphiscola glabra. The sequence goes on from OZ024795.1 coordinate 24,609,203, forward strand.
TTTGATTTTGCTTATTCATTTCTAAGTACTTTACCTTTTTCAGAGTGCTTGATGAAGTAACTTACACTCCAGTAAGTATAATAAACCCCTGTATTGTAGGCCCTGTAGACATGCATAAAAATTATATAATTGTTAAAATATAAGAAGCTAGACTTCACTTAGGTGTTATATTAGTGCATTTCTCATTCTCTCAACCAGATATGTGAATACCTTTCTCAATATACTAACAGTTTCCACTTCAAGATTTTAACATTTTTTTTTGTACACCTTGATCACCTGAGTTTTAAAAAAGTGCTCATTCCAATTTAGTGATTGGTTAAAAATATCATAAGTAAAATGGAAAAAAATGAAATAGTTCTTGGTGGATTTTTAATATGACAAGTTCTGCTTTTTTCAAGTTAAATGCTTTCTTCAATGTTGCAATAGTTATATCGGTTTTGCCAAAAAGAAAATCTTGTTACTAGTAATAATAAGCTCATCTTATAATAAAAATAATATGTTTGGAAAAAAATCCTTCAATTAATAGAGATGTCTTCAGAGGGATTGTATAGATATTCCAGAGATTTTGCCAGATATTCTGATCCTTAAGATTTCCCCTGGTTAAGGCTATTTTTTAAATATTCATCGAGGGTGAAGTATTTCACTTAGTTGTGTTAAGTCCCAGTATTTATTACTTAAGTGCAGGAACTAAAATGTCTTCTTTAGCATTATCATGCCTTACTCCGCACCACTTAAAGTACTATTTGTTTGCATGCTATTAATATTAACATTCATGTACTTACTAATAGTTTAGTGGCCCAATAAACTCTAAATAAGCTGATTTCAATTAGTTTTTTTAAAGACAAAATTCCTTTACCGAGTCTTCTGTAACAAAGTGGTAAATACAATTTCCATGCCCAATAAGCAAAGGATATATTTCTTTCATTTCGCAAGTGATAGTATGACACATAATTTTATATAATCCGCTTTAATTATGTGTGTTCATTGAAGAAATGCATAATTTGAAAAATAGAACACTCTAGGCCATTTATAGTTCAGTCAAGCAGCAGTGCAACACTATTCCTCTGCCAGACATTAACCTTCTTGAGACGGCTGGGCCAATCTATTGGCTAATCAGATTGCTTCTTTCATTTTAACAGTTTTCCATTGATTTTTTACAGTGTTCTATATCTATCATTTTATAGCAATTTTGTTTTTTTACTTAGTCATCCCTATAAAAGCTTAAAAAAATATGTGACCATGAAATATGACAAAAGGCATAAGCACCCACAGTGGCCCTGGTGGAACAATTCATGCAATTTTTCACATTGAATCTCATTTAAATGTTAGGACTTATTTAGGCTTCAAAAATTAGAAAATTCAACAAAACTCTACAAGTAAGAAGTTTTTTCCAAGGATAAGAAAAAATTTCATGCATAAGTTATGAAAATCAGGATATCTAATTTGCATTAATATTGAGATTTCAGTTTGATTTATAAAGATCTTATTCGTCCATTCATTGCCCTTCAGGAATATATATAGTTTTGTATTTGTAAATTAATTAGTTTATTTAAAAAAAAAATTGTTTGTATATAAGTGCAGGGCTTGTGAAAAGGGGCTCCATCTTCTTTGCACCAACAGTCCAAACAGGCTCTGTCTCAAGAGGATTATGTTTAAAAAATCTATATATATTGGTTAAGAACAAAAATCTTTTGATTTGCAGTCATCATTAATTTTTAAACTGAGACAAAGCCGGCATGAAGTAGGGATACAATCTCTGGTGAGTTTTTCATTATTACCAAACTAGATTGAGGAATCAGGAAATTCTTGGTGTTCATGTCTAATGCCTTCATGGAGCTCATGGAAATATCCAAGGCCCACAACCAGTAATGCCAAGTGCAGAAATGGCTCATTAGTGCTAGATCCAAGACAGAAGTACATGTACTCTCAAGTAAATATACTCGTGCCTTTCTAGTAGTCTCATTTATCACACCAATTACTGCACGAAAAAAAAAAACACGCCAAAATTGAAGATGTGATTAATTTGTTTAGTTCCTGCTTTACTAAAACCAATATATCACAGCTACTCACAACCAAAGTCAATTTTAAGAATATAATATCATCCACTGTGTTTTACCTTCATACTTATTGATATCTTAAAAATAAAAGAGCAAGTATGTCATACACATTTTCTATGGCCAAAATGTTACCCCAAGTACTTTTCAGTTCTGCCTTGTAAACAACAACATTGCAGATTAAAGACCTTTACATTTAGATCTAAATAATTCAGTTATTTTAACATTGTTTATGTTAATGTAGTTGGTTAAATATAATTTTGAAAATTTTTTTGTCCTCAAGAACATTAAATTTTGATTATTGGAATGGTGCATCCAAGATGTCAATGCCATCCTTAAACATTAAAAATAATTAATATATTGCCTAAGAACTCCAGTGGAAAAATTGAATTAGATGATCCTGTATGTAAGATACTAGAAAGTAAAGCAATATAAATTTTCAACTTTTTAAAGAAACCAATTACTAGATTTTTATTAGTGTGCTTTAATGATTTCTTCAATATGTTTACATTCTTGTCAAGAGTCTTAGTTGTTCTAAGCATTAATCTCTTCCTGACTGGAAAGAAAAACCTAAGAATTTTAACACTCAAAATTGTGTCCGATTAATTGAAAACCCTATTCTAGTCACATTCACTTATTTATGGTATTGAAATGTCATAATTTCTATGTCACATAAATATATATTTTATTTGAAAGGAAATTACATTTCTTGCTTTTTCCTGTTAATCAAATATGTCATGTATTTATAAAAATTTCCTTTCTTGCTAGTTTATTTCATTTCTTTTATAATTTAGGTCGCTTTTTCTTTATTTTAAGACATACATTTCTAATTTAAATATGCATTTTTATATAGTGGGTTGGAAGTGGAAGATGCTGATAAGTTTTCTTTTTTTTCTTCTTTCTGTTATAGATGTTGAGATTTGTTTACATGATTTTTTCAGTTCAATTTATCCCATTTCCATTTGGTGGATTGTAATATTTTTTCTTTTTTTTCTATATTAATTTGTAGAATTTAAAACAAACAATCCTATTAATGATCTCTCACAAATAAGAAAAATAAATAGGGCCTATTTCATAATTCTAAATGAGGAGCTATTAAGATATAAAAAATTATATTGACTTTTAAATAGCTATTGTGCTAATCCTAGAATAGTCATTGGTTGAGACGGTTATGTCAAGCTTAAATTGTTTGATCTTAATACGTGCATGAATTGTCAGTTCTGCATGTTACAAAGTGAGAATCAGATAACTTATGCAATTATTATACTGAAGAAATCAATTCAATATATACCAATACCCACTGACAAAAAAAAAAACAACAGATGTCCTTTCAAATAAGAAAAAAGAACATTCTTTTTAAAGAAACTAATTTTTGGATTGTCTACCTTATGGAAATAAAATTTAATTACTATTATTTTATACATGCAATGTAGCTTGATAAAATAATTTTGTCAAGTAACCAACAATTATAATTTTTTGGCAGACCAAACCTGCAACCAAAGATCAGTTGCAGGAAGCTTTTGACAGACATGCTGGCAATGACCAAAAAATGGATGCCAGTGAACTTTCTAAATTTTTAGCTGACATTTCTTCATTAGGTCTGTATTATTATATTATTTATATGCAAGGTTGGAGTGATAGATTTTTTATGAAAAAGTGACAATCTAACAAATATTTAAAAAAATGTAAAGTCATGTATTTTAAAAATGAATGAATGAAAATACCTTTCCTGGGTTATATTTTCTATCTAAAGATTTTAAAAATATTTTTCAAGGATTCTTCATTCAAATGCTATAGAAATTTTACAGTAAACAATCCGAAATTTATAGTTATTAGCAGTGCTTTTTATTTAACAGATTGCACCAGAATGGCATTATGTAACCTTTTTTATTTTTAAGAAAAAAGCTTGTCTTATAGTTATACTTATAGATTCAAAAATTCATAAAAACAATAATTTTCATCCAATTACTTCCTATCTCTAGGCAAACATTTTTTTGATTATAAACAATAAAAAAACCCAACACTTTTGCATAATTTGGGCTTGATTCAAAATTGATTTTTTTTTTCCATGTTATGTTTCTGTTAATTTGATCAACAAGTAGTGTATCCGTAAATGGGAAATAATTTTACACTTTCAAAAGTCAAAAATTATCTGATCAGTTTAGGCTTTTGGATCTTCATTTTGAAAGAGAAAAAGTTCATGCAAACTAAAATTTTGTTGTTTCTTGTTTCAGAACTCAGAGATACCCTGAAGTTTCCAATTGAGTCCTGTCATAGCCTTGTTTCTCAAATGGATGTATCCTTTAAAGAAGACAAATAATTTGCATATCAAAAATAGTATTGAATGGTCTGTTACATTAGATATCTTATAAAAAATACCTATTTTCTTTTCTGTTTTATTAATCTTCAATTAAAGTGTTAAAATAATTTGTTTAAGCATGACCAAGGTTAGAAAATGTAGTGTAGTGATCTTGGGATCTATGTCATGACAGCGGTTTCGAATTGACTTTAATATGAGTGATTCTCTAAATTATATGAGTACTTTTAAGCACTTTATTCCTTACAATACATACAGAATGACAAATCTGGTTTCCTCGACTTTCATGAAGCTAAACGAGCTTGGAAAGAAATTAAGGCATACAGGGTCAGTAGCAAACCAATCTTTGGATTTCAGGAGCAAGACAATATTTAATTAGATACTGTTTAAAAAAAAATATTTTTATTATTAAATGCAATATGGGTTCAAGATTTTAATGTGTTATGAAGCGTACAATAATGTATGCAGAATTTATTTTGTCTCGTTAGAAATATCTTTTGTCTTAAAAATACCATTAAGTAATATCATTGTCATTAACAAAAGATTGTTTTAATTTTTTAGGAGGTCTTCAAGCAGTTTGATAAGGATAACTCAAATTCAGTAGATACATATGAGCTTGGAACTATGTTCTTAAAATTAGGTAAAGTTGCTATGTACTCTTAGTTAAAAAAGTACAAGAAAATCTCATAGCACATGAACATTAAAAAATCGCATCAGTGAGCCATCGAGCTAGTACCAAGCTCTTTATGCCCTCCCAAAGCCCAAGTTTCAGGCCGGGAAGAAGGATGTTGGAGATCTTCTTTCGCCAGGATAGCCCCTGTCAGCACCAACTTGATCGGGTACCAATGGTGGTTACCACAATCCAAGGACATTTGGTAGGCCGATGAAGCTGCTCTCACAGCATCAGCAGTCAACTTTTCCAGGAGTATGGAGTGTATATTTACATACTAAAATCTTCCCCTCCCATCCTGGGGAAGCATCACATGCCCTATAATAGGGATTTCTATTTTGGGTTTCTACCTCACAACTAATTTACGAAGCAGCAGTTTCTCATAGAATAAACATTCATGGTCTATATAAAATTTAATTTTGGCATATTTAAATCCCTGTGACTCTTATTATGGATAATGAAAACAATTAGACTTTTAGATGCAACAAAAATTGGAAAATGATTGTATGTTTAAATTTTATTTGACTCTTTTTTACATTCATACTGTTATAATTTGTACAATTTTTGTGCTGCAGGATTTCCAATATGTCGCTCTGTCCTCACTTCAATAGTCCGGAGATATGAAGGAAGGGACAATACAATTACATTGCCAGATTTTGTCATGATCATCTGTAAATTAACCTCTTTATTGTGTAAGTTGTCATCATTAAAAATAAATCATACATAAAGTGTTGTCTTATATAGTTATATATTTAGTTTTTTCCCCTCTGATTAGCTATTCTTTATGGCCCATATACATTATTTGTTAATATAAATAACCTGTAAACTAATGTATGACTTATAACATATTGATGTTTTAAATTTTCACTGGCATTCTGTCTTACATATCCATATTAACAAAAGATACCTTAGTCAAGGTTATGTAATTTTAATCTATTTATGTGAAAGTAAAATGTGGCTGTTATAATAAAATTTTTGACATTAAAGGCTATATTGTAAGAGAAAAAAGAAAACAACACAGATATTTGTAGCAATTTTTTTACAGAATATAATTTGTTATCAAAGCTTTTTTTTTCAGCTTCATTTCATGAACAACAAAAGAGGAATAAGGTTTCTGGTGATCATGTAGATTTCTCTAGAAATGAGGTAACTATGTGAAATATTCAGAGACATGAAAAAATTGAACATAAAAAATAGTTAATAATATTTTTGTAAGTGATGTTTTTTTTAAAGTCAATGGCAGACTTATAAACATCAGTACTTTGTACTACACAAAGCATCAGTAGTTTATCATGTTTGTGTCTATCAACATGGTCTTTAAATCGATCAACATTCTTTTTCTCCAGTCTTAATTTAGCAAGTAAATAATGTAGTAAATTTCCTTGCAATAGTAAAGTTTAAAAATATTGTCAGCGCTCTATAAAATTCTCCTCTGAACAAAAGTCAATCTTAATATTTTCAGTGATCGCTCTCTTTTAAAAATAATTATTTATTGTTTAAATGTATGGCATCTTTCCATCTACAAGAGACGATAGATTTATCTTTTCTGTTTGCAGCTCTTGGTGTGGCAAGTGAGACCGATCCTTGAGTGTATAAATATAACTATAAATATTTTTTAAATATTTGTATATAAATACATATATCATTTAGGGTTTATACATTTACCATATATGTTTCTTGTTCTGTTTAAGTTGTTAATAAAAATTGTCTAAATATTTCATTTTCTTTTCAGTTCTTGGAAGTGACAATGTTTATATAGCTAGCATCATTCCAGATAGCTATCAATTTAGATGGACTGATTCAATTACATTGAGATCTTCAGCAATCTTACATTTTGTCAAATATGACTAATTTTTAATTGATGAGCTGTTTTAACTATTTCTTTTTTTAGCTTTGAAGTGAAAAATATTTAAGCTGCTCAGCAAATGTTCTGTTTTATTTCTGTTATATTTGTAAATGGTTTGTATCACATCTTTGTTACTTGCTGCAATCCTGAGTCTTTCCTTCCAATTCTGAAATTTTATATAATCAACAAATGTCTTACTGTTGTAAAGTAAAGGTGTGAAAATGATACAATGTGTGTTAGCAATAATAAATGTGTCACCATGATCAAATACAGAAATTACCAAGTTTAAAGGCTTATTACATTTGTATTTTAAGAAATAATATTTTCAAACTCTGATGTTTTTTTTAAAATTTTTCTTTTTATTCAATAAATGAGTAAAATATACTTTTAAAATAGTTTTCATCGATTTAGATTTATTTAGGTTCTTTGAACTTTGTTATTCTTAACATGTATTTTTCAAGGAACAAATCCACATCTCTTTGCCTAGTTATCAGAAAGTTTGTTTACTACAGATGGTTTAATTTGGATGGTTTAGGATGGAGGGTTTAGATCAGATGATTTTACATTTTTCATCTTCTACCACAGGATTATCACAGGTGAATGGACTCCTTTATTGATTACCGATAACTTAATATACCTTTCAGAATAATAATTTATTGAAAAGGGGACTAAAATTTTTCCTCACAAATGTAGGAGACATGTTTTCTAGGTAAATTCTACTGCTACCATTTCAGATATATAACAAAATAATTACCAGTATATTGTTAAAAAAAATTTTTTTCATCTAAAAGTTTCTAAATTTCATTTGAGCTTTCAATTATTATTGTGACATTTTTAAAGTATTTTTTGGTGATTTGACATTATGTTTGTTTGTAGGCCTACATGTAGGCCTACCATTTATCACAATACAATTTTCAAAAGATGTATCTATTTATTATTTGGGTGAAAATCATATGTACAGATCATAATAATTAAACTGTTAATGACAGTTTGATGGCAAAACAGTATTAATTAAGATCATATCCAGTTTACCCAGTCAGTCACCTAATACTAATATTAAACTGCACACATATTAAAATTTAAAAAAAAATAACTTACTACTAAGCCCTATTAAATTAAGTGCATTAAAATAATGTAATATTAAAGATTATTATTCATTTATTTTTTAGACATTTTGAAGATAATAGAACGTAGACGGTTGATTAAAACTAAAACAAAAATTACCCCGGTACACATTTTTTATTTTAAACTTAATATTGCTCTCTGACTCTCAAACGAATTTATTTAGCTAGCCGTAAATTACGAAATAGCATTCGTAATGACTATTTAGTTGGCTGCGTTCTCAAATATTCAGTGACATGATGAAGATCGTACAAATTATTAATTATTATTAATTAGTTTTAACTGACTGTTTTTCATAATAATAATAGGCTTAATTGGCTTAATAGGTCATACATATTATTATTAAATTCCATATCAAATTATATTATTATGTGCAAAAAAAAAGCCCCTCTTGCAAATATTTTACTTTAAATTTACTATACTATTTACGATTGTTATAAGATAAATAAGTAATGTATGTTTGGTGTAGTTGCAAGAATTCGTCAGTGGGCTTAGCTTAATTAATTAGTCTGCAAACAAAATTTGAAGTAAAAAATTGTCACCAATTATCGGCGGCTATTAGGTTTGTAGCCGGAAAAATCAATAGTTACCTTTGCATCGATAGGACGACCGATATGTCAACCTGTTGGTATTAAGAACTGTACTGGTGTACTGTTAACTGTTAAAAAAATAATCTGCTGCAGCAAGCAAATAAAAAAAAATGTGCAACAGTGACTGGCAACAGCATGAAAAACCGTGCATTACTGGAAACATTTATTTAAAATATGAAAATTCGAAAAAAGAATGATTAAAAAAAAACGGTTTCATAATTTAAAATGTTAATTTCATTGTTGTGAATGAATGCAAACTTCATGATAGGCCCAATTTTCATGACTCATGATTTGAATAATCTCACCTTTGCTGAAGATGTTTACATCTGGAAAGATTGCATCTTTTAATTTTAATCAATGCTAGACTGGTTATTGTCCGTTTGCCCCCCCCCCTTTTTTCCCCTTGATCAATAACAATTTTGCTGAAAATCGACTTTGATAATGAATGCAATGGCAATTTAGATGTAATTAGATATAATTAATACTCTTTGCTTTGGTCTTTGGTTAATTATGCTAGCTTTAGTAGTAATTACAGGTTTCTGTGTTGAAGAAATTATAAAAAAAACATTTTGTCCATCTTGTCCAAGTTATTTATTTATTAAGTTTTCCTGTAATTTATAGCCTTAATTTTTTATCGTAACGGGGGGGGGGGGGGGGAAGTCATGTGGGTAATTTTTGAAATATAACTATATGGTTTAGTATCGAACACTCACCGTTATAGTATCAACGGAGGCTGCGGCTATAGCCGCACCGATCAACGGAAGGTCTCGACGAAACTGTGCTTAGTTTAGATAGCCTACTAATACTAATACCAGAATTCGGACCAAAGGTCATTTTAAATGGACCAAGAGGATTACATTTAGATAGTCTACTATTACTAATCCCATAATTTGGGCCAAAGGTCATTTTGAACGGACCAAGAGGATTTCAGCTTCCTGTTGACCAACGTAAAATTTTTCAACCGTGTGTCGTGTCATCACTGTCGTGTGCAAAAATATATATTTTCTAAATGATTAAAATTAAATGCAGGGAAAACCGTATACCGGGTAGTAGAAACCTGTGGAGGGTATTGACAGCAATGGCCTGCATCGTTATTAGAATACAATTTTCATCTGGTAATAATACACCTGGACTGGTAATTTAACTACGTGATTCTTTTGTAAATTTTACCTTAAAAAAAAACGAAAAAAAAAAACACACACACAAAAGGGATGTTAAGTTTGTTAAGTATATATGGCTTAAACTTAGACTTCAATATTAGGACAGTAAACTTAACATCATTGAGGCTAAATCAAGAGTCTGAGTGAGAATAAAGGTTTATCTGAGGCTCCAAATGGCATCTTGAATATCATCATACAATATTAGAGGTCGTCAATAAAGTACGTCACAACAGAAAGTTCAACATGAAAATCAATTCAGGTTTTATATGTATGATAAAAAAAATGTGTGACGTCACACACAGTGATCTCTCCCCCCCCCCCAAACCATGTCACAAACTGTCACACTTTCTTAGACCACCTCCCCAACCCTCCCCTCCGGGGTATGACGCACTTTAGGGACGGCACTTAACGTGTTTATATATTATCTTTATATTCTTAGAATAAGAAGCCCTCGTGTTGTCATGAGTCACCTGAACTCTCTTAAATACATTTGGCATGCATCAGAGATTTACATTTTTAAAACGAATTGATGAAAAATTGTCCACATTGCAATAAAACAAATGGTTGTCAATGTAAGCCTACATCAGTGTTCTCAAACATTTTTAGTGCTGTGACACTTGATAAAATTTGCGAAATGGTGGTACAAAAAAAACAGAATTTTTAAAATAGAAATTGAGGAACAGGTGTTAAAGTTAATTTGTGTGTGTGTGTGTGTGTGTGTGTGTGTGTGTGTGAGAGAGAGAGAGAGAGAAAGAGGGGTGATGGTGGTTGGGGTGGATGACTTCAATGGCTATATTTGATTGTAAATGACATTTTATTCTGGTAATAACCCGTCAGGAGCGGTAATTGGACTACACATATTACCTTTTTAAATTACACGTCAAAATACGGATGTAAATAATGTTTAACTTAACACCACTGGACTTCTATACAAATTATTCGTTCGTGTGTCTTAACTATAAATTCAATGATATGAAGTATTTATTTCAAAAATATTTTCTGTGTAGCCTAATGAATTAAACTGATGCATTAAATACTATGTTACTATGTTCTTTCTGGATTTAAATTATGAAAATGCGAACGCTGTCGGAACATTAAACTCTAATTTTTTAAAGTATTTTAGCCATTGCATTTTTTAAATCTTCATCTTATTTTTATTGCTTGCCATAGATTTCAACGTTGGCCAATCTGATTGTAAATATTTATACCAAGTCCAAGCTCACTCATTTAGCCTATCTATACCAAGTTTACTCATTTAGCCAATTACAATTCACTGATGGCAAAGTCCTATATGTGTTTACCTATTTTAAAATTACCGTATATCGTATTTGTTATTCACCGGGATGAGTCTTTTTTTTAAGACTTTCACATAGGCAGTTCTTCCCAGTGACGACGGTACGCTATTAAAGTTAAAGAAATCAAGATGTTTATTATCGGGAAATTTGGAGATACGTTTGTAGTTGTAGACCCTACCATGTGTAACGTTGAGATTGAATTGAGGATCAAGTTGCAATCTGTTCAAAGTCAACTGGTTAAAATGTCAGTGGTTGCCTATATTTGCCTCTTCGGGTGTCAGGAAGGTGACTTTGAAACGTACACGTGAGTGAGTGGGTGGGGTGGGGGTAACCTAACAACCTCAAATCAGGTACCGGTACGGTATTTCTGAAATCGGAGCTACATTTTGAATATGTTCAATTGTCTTCCCAGTTAACGGTGTGCAGTAAACTGTGCAGTCACTCAAAGGTCATTGGATTTTTTTTCTTTGGCATTTTTATTTAACACTTAACAAAATCAGTAGTTTTTTTTACTCTGTAGTTTTGTGAGTATTCATTTATCTTTTGAGCATGACTGCAACAGCCACATGAAAATTTGACAATTTAATTTGCACCTCTGAGTTTCAATGTTTAATTTCGTTACAACTTTTCTAGCCTGTCCATTATGTTCCCAAACAGCTATTCCCTTGCATGCATATGGCTTGCACATATTCAGCAAGTTTATTTTTAGCAGTTATCTTAATTTTTTTTAAACGCAAATTTTCCATGTTTTAACTTTTAAAATTTTAAACCTTCCATCTGCTCTTACCACTCCCAGTCTGTCTCAATTCTAAAATTTTGAGAAAACTTTCACCAATTTCATTCCAAAACCAAAATTAAATCTTGATTTAAAAAATAAAACAACTTTATAATTAACTTTCTCTTAGTCCCCCGCTTAATAAAGCAAAAACATAGCCATAGAGCACACATCCGATATAAGGCTACAAAGCCATAGAGCTCATATCAGATGTAAGCTTACCACGTCATAGAGCACACATCAGATGTAAGGTTAATACGTCATAGTGCACACATCAGATGTAAGGTTACCACGTCATAGAGCACACATCAGATGTAAGGTTAACACGTCATAGAGCACACATCTGATATAAGGCTACAAAGCCATAGAGCACACTTCATATTTAAGGCTACAAAGCCAAAGAGCACACGTCAGATATGAGGATAACTATCCCGAAACCATATTTTAACTAATGCAACTATGGCACTTGTCTAAGAATTAAACCCCCTCCTCCCCCAACGCCCAAACAACTTTTTTCTCTCTATATATGTAAGTTAATCACGTTTAGAGAACCACCTTAGGTTTGGTCATCATAACCTCATTATTCCGTATTATATTACATATACTTCGCTAACTTGGCCTTTTTCTCATGCATTACTGCAGGACGTTAATGTGAAAAGGGCTTTGGGTCGTCCATGACGGTCCATGGGACTAAAGCTAAAGTAATGTCACATTCTCTGAGTGTGTCACAGTTTTTGGGACATGGTTGATCCTCCTGTTTCTTCTGATAAGGAAAATATATTACTCTAACGTAATTAAGGAATAGGGTTCTCAAGTACCTACCGATACCTGACATTTTATGGTGTAACAATATTATTGAGGCAGTGGCTTGCCTTTCCCCTACCCTCCCCCAAAGTCAAGTAAAACTACCAACTTATCCCACAGTTTGTAAAATGGCAATTTTGTTTGCTGTTCATCTAACGGAACAGGAAGCGGCCAAAACATTGCGAATAAGAGTGTATCATTTGACCTAAGATCAGAGCATGCCACGTGGGCCCTGCATCCAGGGTACCGGTATGTCATGTGACCTAAGATCAGAGCATGCCACGTGGGCCCTGCATCCCGCAGGGATGACCTTTGAAATTTAAGGGACATAACGTTGTGATGTGGAAAAAAACCTATCAACTTGGAAAGTATTGGGCAAGAAACCGAAAAGTGACAGGGGACCTCAAATTGTCACGTAACGGCTCTGCATGCTTTACGCAAGTCCAAGGTGAGACGGTTTCCACCGCCACATCAAGTGCAGGGAACAGGTGGGTGTTCAGTCATAAACCCTGTATGCGTTGCGTCTCCAGTTTCCTTAAATAAAGTGGTTGTGAATCAGACCAGCTAGCTCCTCTTAATGGTCAGGGACAATTTGACTGCTCTTACTCGACAGTGAACAATATATTATTATGGTTAATGACGTCAGCTTGTCACGAAAGGAACATTTCTAGGTGATGTGTCATGCAATGCCCCCCCCCCCAACCCACAAATCATTATGTACCAGTATATACTTAATGTTGATCTCTGTAAGTGAAGTTAACCAACATGATTCAAAGATAAGTCACCAAACGAAAAATGTGATGTACATATATAATGTATCTATTTGATGACGCCTAATAACTTTATATATAGCCAATTATTGCCGTACCTGGTCATATTCGGACGACATCTCTACGAGTCAGAAACAGCAATGATATAATTGAAGTTAAAGCTGGTCTTGAGTAAATGAAGCGAAGAAAAAGTATATGTTAATGTCATAGAACATGCACACACTGATGAAGGCATCAAAATAAGCAACCACAACTTTGAGAGAGTGTCTATACAACTTTCGAATATCTCAGAGCAGGATGGAGCAACGACAGAGGTAAAAGATAGGTTAATAGCAGTTCTTATTCAATTTCAGCCTACAAAAGCTACTAGAAGATCATATGCACCACTATGATTATAAGTCCAGTTGTATTTTACACAAATAAGACTTTGTCCCTTACTAAAAAAAAAGCAGAGAACCTGCTCAATACCTTGGAGAATAAAATAATTTACGGTTCAGTAAATACAATGATGGCTGGAGAATTTGTGCTAACCAAGTACGAATCATCAATTGTTCTAGGACACACCCACAGTCGCAACAATTAAAAAAGGCAGATTGCGCTGGACAGGACCACGGAGCTATAATAATATATATGTCTATGGACAGGGCACATTGAGAGAACACCGGATTGTAGAGCATAAAGTAATCTACTGGCAGAAACCTGGGGGGTGGGGGGTGGGGGGCGGATGGCTCACCGGTCAACCGTCTGAGATGGATTGGTGTTGTGATGGATTGATGTTGAGATGGATTGATGTTGAGATGGATTGGTATTGAGATGGATTGATGTTGAGATGGATTGATGTTGAGATGGATTGATGTTGAGATGGATTGATGTTGAGATGGATTGGTGTTGAGATGGATCGATGTTGAGATGGATTGATGTTGATGTTGAGATGGATTGATGTTGATGTTGAGATGGATTGATGTTGAGATGGATTAATGTTGAGAAGGACTTACACCAGCACTTAGACCAGCTGGGGGTCCGCGCATTGATGAGGAAAAACATGGTTCGATCCGAATGAAACTTGTGATGGAGAATGGCCATGGTCCTACACGGGCTGTCTCGCCAGGGTCCTACATGGGCTGTCTCGCCAGGGTCCTACACAGGCTGTCTCGCCAGGGTCCTACACGGTCTGTCTTGCCAGCGTCCTACACGGGCTGTCTCGCCATCGTCCAACACGAGCTGTCTCGCCAAATGATGACGCATAATTTACGTCTATTTTCCGAACACCGATTATACGAAAAGTCGGTTATGCGAACAGCCTCTGTCATTTGTAATAATTATTATTGTTCGATTGTCTTGGAAAATGTGTGTACAAACATAAGAAAACAATACTAACCACTGACTTCACACTCCAGTTAAAATCTAGCTATGTTCTGTCAGTGACGTAGCGAGCTTAACTCGCGCACTGGGCACAATACCTTTTTAGCGCCCCCCCCATTCGAAAACCATACAATATTATATGTAAAATATATTATTTGGCGCCCCTTTGTGAGTAGCGCCCGGGGCATGATGCCCCCCTTTCCCCTCCTCTCTACGCGACTGTATTCTGTGTATTCAGTGATAATGGTCTATACCGTAGAATACACGCCTTGAAAGACAGTGTGACCTCAGGTTTTTTTATCTATTAAAAAAAGAAAAACTAATTTCGCAGAAAAATAAAAATTAAGAGTACCCACCGCTTTTTTTTGGCGTCAATTATCTGACCATATACATTAAATACGTCACATAGGAGATGGCGTCGGTGGGCCGTTGAGCGTGAGCTCTTAATGCCTCCCCACCCCCCGCACACCTCCACACGGGCCAGACGTCGGGTCTCCCCGCCGACAGACCGTGCGGCGGCATTCCGGGAGCCTTTCCCCCTGGCCTGGGGGACGTCCGGTCGACCGAGAACGCTGCGTTTAAAGCGTTCACAGTCCACTCTCCCAAGGGTCTGGCCGGGTTTGCCTCCACTCCGGAGGGGAGGTGTTGCGTTGCCACCCCCACCGCCCAGGGAGTCTTTTGGTCGGGACGGAAAGTTGGGACGGAACGTAGATGTTGTTTTTTCTCTCTATTTATTTATTATCTCTTAATCAAAGCTGAATTCGTCTAAGGTTATACAATTTAATGTTACAGAAAATAAATAAATATACAGCATTAATAGCATTAAACATTTTTAAAAAGATGAATAGCTAGGAATAATGGGGTGGGGGAGCGAAATAAAATGTTAAAGTGGGTTTCATAAAAAGGCCAAGAAACGCTGGAAAAAAAAATCACTAACGCAGCGGTTCTCAACCTGTGGGTCGCGACCCCTTTTGGGGGGTCGAACGACCCTTTCACGGGGGTCGCCTAAGACCATCGGAAAACACATATACTCTACGGTTATGAATCATCAACGAAAATAATTTTGTGGTATGGGGTCGCCATAACACGAGGAACTGTATTAAAGGGTCGCAGCATTAGGAAGGTTGAGAACCACTGCACTAGCGGCTTTAGAAATAAATAATAAAATGATAATACGGAAGTCTTCACAATATGGATGTAGAAAAGTCAAGTTTTTAATGTTAATTCTCAAACGATATATTATAAATGAGTGTAAAAAAAAAAAAAAAAAAAAAAAAAAAAAAAAAAAAAAAAAAGTAAGTCTTATGTTAAATTGAAGGAGACGTGCTGGGATAATGAGATTAAAAAAACAGGCCTTATGTGTTTGGCACCTGACTAAGATTGTGAAAAGGGGGAGGAGAGGGGCAGTTGTGGTGCTGGAACCAATGTTTAAATTATTTTTTTTTACACAAACATTTAAAATAAAAAACCCAGATACATCAGATTTTAGTGTATTGACATTTGTCACAGGATAACGGAGTTACGCAATGAGGCTCTACGATTATTCATATTGTCTAGCACTCCACGAACACCCCCCCCCCCCCCAACTTAAAAAAAGAACAAAAATAAACCTCGTCTGTTATCAGTAGGAAAAGATCGGCGCTACCCGTTGGTGACCTGTCGGCCAGATAATGTTAGACTTGAGTTCCGAGCAGTTAGTTTGTGGTTCAAATTGGTTTCATACACAAGATATGTACCCGGTGCACTGGGACAGTTTCCACGTTATTTTGTTATGACATGTAAGTTTTTGTAAGTACGAGGATATCTTTCAAAACTGGATCAACACGGTATCTTTACTTGATCATCTTAAAGTTAACTCCGCGCGAGTGTGAGTGAATCTAGAATGTTTCATTTATGATTTGTGTATGCGAGTGTCTAGCGTCAAGGTTTATGGATCGATGTATGACGTGCTCGAGTTTTGTCTAACGTGTAAACCACCCGGTGTTATAGCCAACGATGCTTTTAAATAAGATACAAATTGGACCGGGTATTTCCCCATGTTCAGACGCAAGTCTGGTGTTTTCATAATACTTATTATCACAGGGTCATCGCTCTTCGAACTCAGAAGGGAGAGATGAAGATAAAGATAAACTACACGCCTACTATCAGTATTGGGTGAATCGATCTACTTGAATGAAGGGGATGAGACCGGTATTAACTGATGCAGGCGTGGGGGTAGGGTGGAGTATGACATATATAAGAGTATAGTATAAATACCAAACGCTTTCGATAACATCATTTAGTTCTCTGTTAGTTACACCCTATCAATATATAATCATATGGGTTGTTTCCCCTGATATGCCATACGCGTCTGACTCAGCTGACCTGACAACCGCCAACAATCCTTTAATTTACCATTACAATTCTAGTATACATCGCTATATTTTCACTAAAAGACTTTTTAAACCACACAGGATTAGAGGGTTGGTGACTCATGCATCCTACTTCAGGGTTGGCTGGCTTCGGGGTTTGGGTGGTTGTCGTCCGTTCTCCTGCTGGCTGATTGCCCTACGAATTGAATGGTATGCTCAAACGACAGGAAGTGTTTGGACCAGACAAAGATACTATCACAGTATTTATTCAAACCACCAGTGTGGCAACAAACGGAGATACAAGTGTGTTGTTTGATTACACATAGCACTGCGGACGGTGCCTACTAATACCAGCAACCTGACCTTCATCGCTAGCGTTTATTTTGACAGATTTGTTCTTATTTTTTACCGCCCCCTCTCATGTGTGTAACACTAACAGGTAACTCTATTATACCGTTCAAACTTCAGCTGTCGATAAGACGGTGTTTACCTGAGATCATTTGAAATTGTTCAGCACACTGTGTCACACATCAAGTATTCTGTGCGCTTTTAGCTCAATCTGATCGATGAGCTTTTACTCAGCTGAAAACTCATGGGAATATGCGAAAATTATCTGTTCTATAGCATAAACTTTTTTGTTCAGAGGGCCGCAAGGAAATTATTATTATTATTTTTTTTGCGGGTTGCAAGATATACTATTTCTAGCGGGCTTGAGTTCAATATAAAAAATTGAATTAATTTTGTAATTTTTCTCTACTAAGGGATTAAAAAAGGATCCAAAGAAGTTTGACGATGTCAATATATTTATATATTATTCCAACAACACACGCCAAATCCGTAATAAGTAAATACATTTGTCGAAAATAACAAGAAATCCACCAAAGCCAAAATAACAACTTCCAAAGCCTGAATATGGTTAAACGTCCATGTAAATTATATTTGTACTTAATGAAATAAAACACTGAGCAATCGTAATAGGCATACACGAGAGAAGTGGTCTGCAAGCCTCTTTTTAAGCTTCACATGTTATCCTATAGTCAAGGTTAACCTAGTGTGTTAAGCCTTGACTGAGTCTAACTCTAATCTATGCAAACAATCAACTTGTTCTATTCTTAGGAAGTAGGCCAGAATTTTCAAAAAAAAATATTTTTAAACTAAGGGGAGACAACTTTGACCAAGGGAAATAAGTGACTAGTTACCACGGGAAATAAGCAGTAGCGACACAGGAAATGTCAAGAAGACCAAAATGGGACCAAGATTTTGTGTCTCTCCGCGCTGAACAGTTGAGGTCCAGGCAACTTTACACAGACTCTGAGTTCCCACCATGCACGAGATCCTTGTACCGCGAGAACACCAAGTACACTGGAACCATTGTCTGGAAACGTCCTGCGGTAATCTTAATATGAAATCTTAATTTAACTAGATCTTCACACACACACACACACACACACAAAAAAAAAAGCGGTGGAAGGGGGAGGGAAATGTTTATTTATTTATTGTAGGGGAGGGAATTCACTTTTTCTCGCCTGTTATAAAAAATAAATACTATTGGCCCATGTTGCAGAGATATAAGAAATCGCTTCGTCCCAGATATATATAAAATCTACACAAGTGCAGAATTAATCGTGTATCTGTATATAACTTATCTTAGAACTGATTTTTTTTTTGGTCCAGGAAATTGTGTCAAGGCCAGAGTTTATTGTGAATGGTGCAAGCCGACATGATTTAGATCAAGGTGGATTGGGTATGTGTGTTAGCAATACATCGAATGGACAAAAGAACATTAGAAACGATTGAAGTGAAACAAGTTTGAATAATAAACACTCTAACTCCAAGAAATATTTAATTATACGACACATATTTAGCTGGTAGAGGAGTTGGGCAACATAGCTGGTAGAGGAACGGGGCAACATTAATCTATAGCTGCCAGAAGAGTGAGGGGAACGTAAATGTTATTTTTTCTCTCTATTTATTCAGTATCTCTAAATCAAGGCTGAATTCGTCTAAGATTATACAAGTTTATGTTACAGAAAATAAATAAACAGTAAAATATATGTTAATTAATCGCAGAGAGATTGCCAGCCATCATAGTCATAGGGTGTTAAGTTCAATTAACTCAATTCTGCTATATATATATCAGTATATTTATATATAAACTGATCTTACGAGTTATTTAATTTTTTTTTTTTCACAAAACCTGTGACATTTGACCCCCAGGCAATTGTTGGTTTGTTGCTGGAGCTACAGCGTTAGCGGCGAGTTACCCCAGGGCTTTTGAGAGAGTTCTCCCCCTTGATCAAGGGTTCAGTCCCCAACAATACACAGGTTCGATAAACCTATTAAAATATTGCAGTGTTTTTGTTTTTTCATTTTTTTTTCACTTATATTAGTTTATTTACAAGGATACATACACATGATAAGTCTTGCTTTTCTGAGGTCTGTGTGAAGCAAAAGTCGTATTAAAAGGATTAATAAGCTCTTGAGCGAATCTTTGTCAAAGTAGCTGCAGTCTTTGGTATCACCACAAATTTAAAGAAAACCAAGGTACTGACCGACCGAATTTCGGGTTCGGCATCGATAGATTCTATTTGATAACTTTTGGCGTAGTTACGTCCAAAACAGAAAAGTTAACTTTCGGTTTATTTTCGGTTTCGTCCGAAAGTGATTGGGGCTTTTGGTAGTCTACCAGAAGACAGCCAGTCCCTCTATACTGTCTGTCTTTCGCCTGGCATTCCGATATTGATTATTGCTCGACGTCTTGCTGTCATCCTATAATATATGACATCCTCTGCTAACACTGCTTATAGCTGCATGGTTTAGCGCAGTCGTCGGCAAACTAATTAGTCAAAATCGGCAGCAGGACGATTTAATTTATTTTTGAGAGCCATATTTCTTGTCAAGAGCCTCTCAAGAACCATGTTTTTCGAAGTCAAAACCGATATGTGGCCGACTGGCCGAGCCGCACTCAATCGTGATTTGCCGACCACAGGGTTAGCGGAACAGATTTGCTTCGCTGGACATTTTAGTGGTCCTTACCATTAAAGCATAGATATGCTAAGCTTTCGATTGATACCAAATATGTCTAGGTAGCTTTGTAATTATGTTAAAAAAGCAAAGGGCGCCAGAGGGTCTATTTTGTATGAACTCCCCCCACCCCCCGGGGCGACATTATTTTTCACTTAGCATACTACTTAAATTACATGTTTAACAAATTTAGATTAATATTTAATTCAAATGGTAAAATCCAAAGTTTTCATTAGGTGTTTGTCTATTAAAATTCACGATAATCTCATTTTTAATGAAAGTAATATAAATATCTAAATCTTTTGGTTTTGGCCGAGAGTCTTGTTAAGCTTTTGGTTTCGGTTTCGACCGAAAAATGCTAAAGAATAATAAAGCTCACCAGAATATTTTAATTTACAGTACTGTCTGCGAGCTTCTAATATAATAAACATTTCTTACCAAATGTACAGGAATGTTTCATTTCAATTTCTGGTGGTTCGGTGAGTGGAAAGAGGTCATCATCGACGATTACCTGCCGACAGACGGGAGACGTCTCGTCTACTGCAAGTGTGACGAGACTTCAAACGAGTTTTGGCCGTGTCTCCTGGAAAAGGCTTATGCAAAGTAAGTCACCTTGATTCTTTTATCTTTACATGTGTTTTAATCGGCGAAAACGACATCTAGCTGACTTATTGTTTATATAGAAAACGACATCTAGCTGACCTATTGTTTATATAGAAAACGACATCTAGCTGAACTATTGTTTATATAGAAAACGACATCTAGCTGACCTATTGTTTATATAGAAAACCACATCTAGCTGATCTATTGTTTATATAGAAAACCACATCTAGCTGACCTGTTGTTTGTATAGAAAACGACATCTAGCTGACCTATTTTTTTGTCGTCTGGTCTCAATTCATGATATTACATCGTTATTTCCATTTTAAACAACTTGATCTCTAACCTTATCGCCCCACCCCCCAAAACACGACATTTTACACCGCCTGCCAATTATCTTGTGGCACGACAACACTGCACATCGGAAGTAGTCATATGTGACGTGATGTCTGCCATATGTGACGTGATGTCTGCTATATGTGACGTGATGTCTGCCATATGTGAAGTGATGTCTGCCATATGTGACGTGATGTCTGCCATATGTAAAGTGATGTCTGCCACATGTGAAGTGATGTCTGCCATATGCAAAGTGATTCCGCCATATGTTAAGAGACATCTGCCATATGGAAAGTGATGTCTTTCAAATGTGAATTGATATCTGCCCTATGTAAAGTGATGTATTTCAAATGTGAAGTGATATCTGCCATATGTAAAGTTATGTCTGCCATATGTAAAATGATGTTCGCCGAATCTATCTAAGGGCTGTACCAAACTGTTTAAACATGTCCAACAGATTTAAACGCTATTGTTCAAATGACCACCCTAAAATAATAGAGCTTGAATTCGCAACTCATTCCAACCTATGAATGTCGTTTTGAATGTTCGGCCCATTACTCAGAATGGAACCATTGATGAATGTCTTTTGTGTCTTATATAAGAGCATTAATCTGACTGGTTTTTTAAACACCTAGTTCTGCAGCCGGTCAAAGAAACTTGTAAAAAAAAATATATTTTTTTCTTTTAATATTTAAAACGATAAAAAATTCACACAATTTGTATAATTTTCAGTTTTAAGAATGTTTTTCTATATTAAAAAAAGAAAGATTAATTTATATGAACATTAAGCTTGAAATGAATTATAAATAAAAAAATTATCGGCAAAAATGTAACAAACGGTAAAAAATCGAATATCGTCCCTTTGACAGGTTTTTTCTAGTAGCATAAAGAGTGGATATTATCTTCATCATGTCCTTTATAATATTTGATTAGATTGCACGGCAGTTATGAACAGTTGAATGGTGGCCTGACACAGAACGCAATGGTGGATCTGACGGGTGGTATATCTGAAGTCATCGACATTTCTAACAATACAAAAGTTTCCATGGAGCTGTACGACCTGCTGTACACGTCATACAACATGGCGAGTTTGATGGGGGCGAGTATACATGTAAGTCAGGGTATGAAGTTTAGCCGTTGTGCGGGGCAATACAAGTAAGTCATGATATGAGGTTAGCCGGTGTATGGAGTAATACATCTAAGTCATGCTATGAGGTTAGCCAGTGTGTGGAGCAGCGGAGTAGCTCTAGTTTTTGACAACCCGTAGTTCCTTGATTTTTTCACCCCGTAGGTCCTTGACTTTGTCGCCCGTAGGTCCTTGACTCTGTCACCCCGTAGGTCCTTGACTTTGTCGCCCGTAGGTCCTTGACTCTGTCACCCCGTAGGTCCTTAACTTTGTCGCCCTTCATTCAAGAAAACCACAAAAACATTGAGGAGACACATCAGACATAAGCCAGAACTAGTATATGAAGTGAACCGAAGATGTCACAATGGCATGCGGGCTTCTAAGGAATAATTCAATCAGTTGGAATGACGAACACGAGACGTAGTCACTAAGTAATTTATTGGGACTGTTGGTATCTTGTTTGCATCGTGAAACCCGTGCATGAACTCTCGGTGACCCCAAGTTCAAGTAAACACAGACTTTACAATTAGAGTTCATTAGAACGCACAAGACAGGTCGAGGTACAGAAACAATGCCGAAACCCCTTTCTGGAAAATTCTCAAGCCGATCGACAATGAGCTAGAGAGATTGCTATTACGATACAAGACAAAGAGAGAGCGACATCGTTCTGTACTGATTGTAGATTTGTATATTTATATTTACTGTGTTTTAGTGCACCTTTTCAACATTGTACCGGTACAAGTTCATTGTTGTACTGTAAGGGAATGGCCTTTACTTTTATGCTATTTGATTTTGTAATTTTAAATAAAATATTTAAATTATTATTTGCAATTAGCCTTAGTTCGAGTATCGTTCTTTATGAATGTATGTAATTAATGGTATCGTCTATGGTTGTGTACTGTTTGTCACGAGCGATGTAGTAAAAAAAAGAGATTAAATTCTCAACACTTATAATGGTACGTAGCAGGAACTCTATCTTGCAGCGCCTCATTAGGAAATAAAAATCGTTTCTATTGACATACGTCTTAATAAAATTATGTGCATATGTGCTAGCCGGTTACTGATATTCTTGTGGGGATGAGTGAGTGCATGTGTTTTTGTGGTTTCGTGTTTGTGCGTGTGTGTGTGGAGTGGAAGGTGTTGTGAAATTGGATTCGATTAAAACCTTTTTTTAAATACATAACTTGCACTGAGCGAAAGGGCTAAAATTCCTATCGCTTTTGCAAAAAAAAAATTATTGTCGCAAAGTAACAATATGTTAAGTTAAAGGTAGCTTGTCATAGAAATGAAATTACAACATTAATTTATACGATTTACTGGAAGTGTTTAAGTCTTTGTGATTCTTCAGTCTTGACTTTGATCTAATATGATATTGATCTGACAGTGATGTTTGCATACTCCCTACACAGAAGCCCCCCCACCACACATACATATCAACATCACCATGAATGATTCAACATTAGAAACTCATACTAATTGACATATTTCCAGATCCTAAAATTTCCATTTAAAAAAATGAAGTGTCGTGTCCATATTTTATATCCAACAGATAATTTCTACGAATGCCGTGAACACGGTTTTAAAAAGATGACAAATCGTTTCAACGTATTTTCTTTCTCTACAGAAAAATAATAAATCTAACCCTAATGAAGAAGAATTACCAAATGGACTACACAATGGACACGCATACAGCATTACTGGATTTTACAGAAAAGTAAGATTTCTAAAATCGTTTAAAATACACATTCCAGCTTATATACCACGGACTTCTTTTAACTAACCTCCCCACTCCCCTCCCTTTTTTTTGTGTCGCCCCCGCCCAAATAAAAATCATTAAAAAATAAAACCGATTTTTAAAAAAAAATTGAATTAAAAAATATTCATAAAGTCTCGTTAGTGAACGATGTGCAAAAAATTTTATGAAGAAATTTCACCAACCTTAAAACCAAATCATTAAATCTTTTCAAGCGAAATGAGATTCTGTTGCGGTGTCAATAAAATACGTCATCGCAGTTAGTTGGATATAAACTTGGTCTATATTTGAACTTGTAAAGACTAAAATTCACCTCGCATATTTTCAAGTGAAAAAAAAAAAGCAAACAATTTACAAAACTTCCTCACGTCACTAAAATAATTTTATGAAATAAACCAAAACCCTCCTGCGTTCCGTCCCACTTATCTTACCAACTAGTCTTTGTGTCTCCATACATAAATGCTATTTGTATTTGTAGATTTAATCTTGCTATTTGTGGTTTTACTCTTGCTATTTGTAGATTTAATCTTGCTATTTGTGGTTTTACTCTTGCTATTTGTAGATTTAATCTTGCTATTTGTGGTTTTAATCTTGCTATTTGTAGATTTAATCTTGCTATTTGTGGTTTTACTCTTGCTATTTGTAGATTTAATCTTGCTATTTGTAGATTTAATCTTGCAATCTTTAATGGCATCTTAAGCGATTAGGGCTCATGCAGCACTTTCGAATGACTAATATAAAATTCTCAATGTTTATAGTTACCAAGTGACCCACGACAGTCCGGACTTTTCTTGTTGCGCCTGAGGAATCCGTGGGGCAAATGGGAGTGGAAAGGACCCTGGAGTGACAGGTAATGACAGTGGAACGTTGTGACGTTAGACTCCAGAACTATTTCCAGTAAACATTACTTTTTGTTTTACTGCTTGTAAATGAAACAAAAGATCGACTTGCAGCCCCTGCGTATGAAATAGAGCTCAAGATAAACACGTTTCCAGATATGTCACAACCTTACCAAGCCCATCATATGTAACAAATGTCCCAGCCTATCATATGTCACAGCCCATCATATGTAACAAATGTCCCAGCCTATCATATGTCACAGCCCATCATATGTAACAAATGTCCCAGCCTATCATATGTCACAGCCCATCATATGTAACAAATGTCCCAGCCTATCATATGTCACAGCCCATCATATGTAACAAATGTCCCAGCCTATCATATGTCACAGCCCATCATATGTAACAAATGTCACATCCTATCATATGTTACAGCCCATCATATGTAACAAATGTTCCAGCCTATCATATGTCACAGCCCATCATATGTCACAGCCCATCATATGTAACAAATGTCCCAGCCTATCAAATGTCCCAGCCTATCATATGTCACAGCCCATCATATGTCACAAATGTCCCAGCCTATCAAATGTCACAGCCCATCATATGTCACAGCCCATCATATGTAACAAATGTCCCAGCCCTCCACAGCCCATTGAGATTCCAACAGATGAATAAAAGCATAAAATACACAAACTGTTCAGGATATTGGTAAACAATTCACTCACATTACATAGAATTGACTCACATGTCATAGAATTCTCTCACAAGTTATAGAATCGACTCGCATGTCATAGAATCCACTCATGTGTCATAGAATCCACTCACATGTCATAGAATCCACTCATGTGTCATAGAATTCACTCACATGTCATAGAATCCACTCACATGTCATAGAATCCACTCATGTGTCATTAAAGCAGCTGATGTTTCAATAATTTATTCCACTCACAAACGCCATGTTAACAAAACATTTGTGTGAAAAGCAAACACGTTAAAACAATTTAGCCAGATAACACCCGTAATAATACTGTACAGTTAAGTAACGCCGGTATAGAAGTTTTTAGCACGGCTACTTCTTCCAGGTCTCCGCAGATGAGAGATTTATCCCCGGATATGAGACATGACTTGGAGTTCACAGACAAGGATGATGGGGAATTCTGGTTAGTGGACAATTAATAACGGTTGACCTGCACTGTCAATAACTGTAAGCCTGCACTGTCAATAACTGTAAGCCTGCACTGTCAATAACTGTAAGCCTGCACTGTCAATAACTGCAGGCCTGCACCGTGGAGCTACGGTTAATAAATAATTTAATATCAATCAAATAATATTATTAAAATGGTCAACATAAACCAGTGGCGTAAAAGGGAAGAATGGGGTGGAGAGGTCACTCCGGAGAAGCACTTTTTTAATTGGGGAAAAGGGAGGGGGGTGACATTTTCGGCCCACTGCCTGATGCATAGTTGCTTTTTTCAGCGAAACGGTGCGTCATAAATCTTAGCCCGCCGGGTTGTGGGGGGAGGGGGGGAGCGTACTAGTATACACAAATTAATTTAAAAAAAACAACAACCCTGTAATTTAGTTTTGATTAAACACAATGTCACATTTGATTAAACACAATGCCCCATTTGATTAAACAAAATGTCACATTTGATTAAACTCAATGCCACATTTGATTAAACTCAATGCCATATTTGATTAAACACAATGCCACATTTGATTAAACTCATGCCACATTTGATTAAACTCAATGCCACATTTGATTAAACTCAATGCCCCAATTGATTAAACACAATGCCACATTTGATTAAACTCAATGCCACATTTGATTAAACTCAATGCCACATTTGATTAAACTCAATGCCACATTTGATTAAACTCAATGCCACATTTGATTAAACACAATGCCACAGTTGATTAAACACAATGCCCCGTTTGATTAATGTGTTTATTGTTTTCAAACCCCAAGTAGAAGATAAAAAAAAATAATTAAAAATCATTTTCTATTTTTAAAGCGAAAAACTTCAAATAAATTGATCAGTGGCTTTTTTGTGTGGTTTGTTTAGGATTTCATTTGAGGATTTTGCCACCAACTTTGATGAGATCCAACTGTGCCATCTTTACCCAGAAGCTCTCATTGACCAGTTGGCGGACAGCAAAGTCAGTTTAAATATAAAATACATTCGAGTTTTGAAATTATTGGACCACGCACGTCGCTGATGTCTGTTAGAAAATCCCAAGTTTTAAGCGAAATCTCAGAATACCTTGTTATTTTGGCTGCAGTTCATCTCGAACGATTAATATATTCTGAATTTTTAAAAATACTTTTTCAATTTATATTCTTTTTAACTAATATAAGATCATAACAGATTTATTGTAATTACGGTAATTATGTTCATAGTACGATTGTTTTAGTTATTGTAACTCCATTTACTCTATTATATCCGTTGTAAACGTGCTACTGTTAAAGTGTCCCTGGTTTCAATGATTTACCTTAGAAAAAGCAGCAGTGGATTGCGACTGTTTACCACGGGAGCTGGATCAAAGGTGTATCAGCTGGGGGGTGTGGGAACTCACCTGACAGAGGTAAGCAGATATAACTCAATGTTACATTTCTTTGAACTTGGATCACTTGCCAATTCAGACATAACTCTTTTACTAGGTGTCAGAAAAAAACAACAACAAAAAAAAAACCGAACACTTACCAAACATAATAAGGAGGTCTGAAATTAATATGAAGTGTCACGTATGCAGAGCTGTTGCGTGACTCCGGAGTTCCCCTGAGACTTTTCAGTCTTGTGCCACTTGCATTCGAGGTTGATAGTTTAAAAAAATTTACACAGCCCAACTTTAGATCCCTTAACAATCGAAGCCCACCCCACGCTACGGCTCTGAATGTGTGTTTAAAATACATTTCACATGTCATAATTTGATATGTTTTTTTCCAGAGTTGTTCTGGAAAAATCCCCAGTTTCAAATCACGTTGAGATCCGTGGATTCCACCCTGGGTTCATCAAACACATGCACCCTGATTGTTTCCTTAATGAAGAAGGAGAAAAACCACTCATCAGATATCGCTATAGGTTTTAAAGTCTACGAGGTATGTGTAACAACCACATGTCACTATAGGTGACTAAAATCAGTAGATGCTGTGAACTAAAGCACGTTATGGTAAAAATTAACTTTATAAGATTTAAACATTAGACAACCATCACTACACAGACCGATATTCAGCTAAGCGCACTTGATACATTTTTATATTGACTGCGTGGGGAAACCCACCACGGCGATCTTCTTAGTAATGAAAAGAGTCTGTACAGTTATTGTGTGCATAGTCGAGGCACTTGTTTTATATGAGGGAGACATTTTTACCAAAACAGATACGTAGATGGTCCATTGGTCATGTTCTCTGGAAAGGGGAGGGGCTGGATGGGGGCTGTCATCCAGAATGGTGTAAATATTGTGATCTGATCAATTCCCGATAAGGTATTTTTAAGAAGAATGGATTTGTGAGTGATCAGCCACAATTAATTTACAACAACGACAATGTGGTTGATAATTATTATTGCTTACTTAGGACATTGTTTATCTACCGAAAAGTTTTATCGTTATTTTAAAACAAGGGTTTTTAACCTTTTTGCTCTGCCGTGCCCCCTCATGATGTCAAACCATATTTCCCCGCACTCGTACGATAAAAAAAGATAATAAAACTGCAAATAAACCTGATTTTATGGGTGTTCTCACACCCTCGACACTGCCTCTTGCACTCCACGGGGCTGCCGGCATCTCTGGTTAAGAGCCCATGTTTTATAGAACACATACGTGCATTTGTGAATTTTGTTTTCATATACACACAGTAAAGAGATCAAATGTTACCCCCCCCCCCCTCCACACACACAGCTGTCCAATCCCCAATTTGTGAACACGATAGCAGATAAGAATTCCCTGCAGTTCGTCGGCTCGACTGGAGAGTTTGTGGAACGGCGTGAAATGACCAAACGGTTCCAGCTACCCCCGGGGACATATGTTGTCATTCCCAGCACCTACGCGGCACGACGGGAAGCAGAGTTCATTCTTAGATTGTTCACTGAACAGCCGGTGGATGCTGGGTAAGAGACATCAATGTCACATCTGTTTGATGTTATTTCAATGTCACATCAATGTCAACTGAATCAAAGTCACATCTTTTCGATGCTATCTTAATGTCTCATCAATGTCACCTCAATCAAAGTCACATCTTTTCGATGTTATCTCAATGTCACATAAATGTCACATCTATGTCACATCAATGTCACATCTGTTCGATACTATCTTAATATGACATCGTTCATTGTTATCTAACTGTCACATCTGTTCGATGTTATCTCAATGTCACATAAATGTCACATTGTTGTCTCATAAATGTCACCTCAATCAAAGTCACATCTGTTCGATGTTATCTCAATGTCACATCTGTTCAAGGTTATCTTAATGTCACATCTATCTGTTTTTGATGTTATCTCAATGTCACATCAATGTCACATCGATGTCACATCGATTACTTCAATGTCACCTCAATCAAAGTCACATCGATGTAACAAAGAGATATATCAAAAAATCAAATAGCTTAACTTCGTGCTACATCTTAGAGATTTCTCCCGTTTTGTAAAGCGTGTAGTTTATATCCACTTTTCTGATGAACACTCAAGGACGAATTAAGACTCTTAACTAGACGGCCAAGTTCATCATTTAAATAACCTTGTATGTTTGCTAGGTTGGTATCATTCCTCCATTGCACAACTTGTGACACCATCAACATACATACATTTCGTGGTATCATTCCTCCATTGCACAACTTGTGACACCATCAACATACGTACATTTCGTGGTATCATTCCTCCATTGCACAACTTGTGACAGCATCAACATACATACATTTCGTGGTATCATTCCTCCATTGCACAACTTGTGACAGCATCAACATACATACATTTCGTGGTATCATTCCTCCATTGCACAACTTGTGACACCATCAACATACGTACATTTCGTGGTATCATTCCTCCATTGCACAACTTGTGACAGCATCAACATACATACATTTCGTGGTATCATTCCTCCATTGCACAACTTGTGACAGCATCAACATACATACATTTCGTGGTATCATTCCTCCATTGCACAACTTGTGACACCATCAACATACATACATTTCGTGGTATCATTCCTCAATTGCACAACTTGTGACACCATCAACATACATACATTTCGTGGTATCATTCCTCAATTGCACAACTTGTGACACCATCAACATACATACATTTCGTGGTATCATTCCTCAATTGCACAACTTGTGACACCATCAACATACATACATTTCGTGCCAGTATCGGCCTCATCAGCCATCTGCGCACCCACATCCAAGTTCACAATTAGCATATACGATGAGTTTAAGGTGGTCACAGTCAATTTCAACTGACGAACTCTTCATAAATCTCTATGTAACAATGTCCGTCACTGTCACTAACGCTAAAGTTCAATTGCGCGCAAAATAAAATGATCGATAACTGCCCAAAGTGAGTTTCTTTAAAATACCTCAAGTTTGGTGCATAAGATTTGTGTTTTTGTTTTATGGAAATAGTTGGTGTAATAAATCTGCGGTGTAAAAGGAGGTGGGGCATAGGAATATTAATATAGTTCAGAGGCCGAGGCGTGCCAGGAAAAGAGGGAGGGTGAGGCACTAATTGGGAATCTTATAAAGTGCGTAACTTGGATGCATGATTTGTCAATAACTATAGTAGATGGGAAGTTCACGCATTACGGCCGCCATTGTTTGGTGGGCTATATATATGTGCTAGTTGTATAATAGTTATCGCAGCATAGTTTACCTGATCTCAAGATTTTATTAAGAGCTAAAGTAAACGTGCAGATGTGAAGTTTTAGATACTTTGAATCTGAACTATACCATATGCATCATGGTGCTGTCAATTTTTAGATAATTTGAATTTAAACTATTCCATATGCATCTTGGTGCTATTAATATTTAGATTATTTGAATCTAAACTATACCATATATATCATGATGCAGTGAATGTTTAGATAATTTGAATCTAAACTATACCACATATGCATCATGATGCTGTGAATTTTTAGATAATTTTAATCTAAACTATACCATATGTATCATGGTGCTGTGAATTTTTAGATAATTTGAATCTAAACTATTCCATATGCATCATGGTGCTGTGAATTTTTAGATAATTTGAATCCAAACTATTCCATATGCATCATGGTGCTGTGGCATGCCGCTTTCCTTGTGACATTTTTTTGTGTGGCTATCTTTTTATATTTTTAATTACCGGTATTTTCTCTGTGCGCCTCCGACTATAATTTTGACCACAGGTATCCACATGTGATTTGTCCCTTATCTCAGTGACGCTATTTCCTATTTAATACATTGTCCCAACACCCAATTATCAGATATTTATTTTGTTATAAGTTATGTTTTTTAGTATGCAATTTAAACAGATCCACTTATTTCACAGATACCTTGATGTCAGCACAAATATTCCCGTAAGTAAAACACAAAAAACAACAACCACAAAACAACCACATACAACCATAAAACAACCATAAAACAACCACAAAACAAAACATAACAACCATAAAACAACCACAAAACAACCACATAACAACCATAAAACAACCACAAAACAAACACATAACAACACAAAAAAAACCACATAAACATAAAACAACCACAAAATAAACACATAACAAACATAAAACAACTACAAAACAACCACAAAACAACCATAAAACAAACACAACAACCATAAAACAACCACAAAACAACCACATAACAACCATAAAACAACCACAAAACAACCACATAACAACCATAAAACAACCACAAAGCAACCACATAACAACCACAAAACAACCACAAAACAACCATAAAACAAACACATAACAACCATAAAACAACCACAAAACAACCACATAACAACCATAAAACAACCACAAAACAACCACATAACAACCATAAAACAACCACAAAGCAACCACATAACAACCACAAAACAACCACAAAACAACCACATAACAACCACAAAACAACCACAAAACAACCACAAAACAACCACATAACAACATAAAACAACCATAAAACAACGCAAACAACCACAAAACAACCACAAAACAACCACATAACAACCACATAACAACCACAAAACAACCACAAAACAACCACATAACAACATAAAACAACCATAAAACAACGCAAAGAACCACAAAACAACCACAAAACAACCACATAACAACCACATAACAACCATAAAACAACCACAAAACAACCACATAACAACATAAAACAACCATAAAACAACGCAAACAACCACAAAACAACCACAAAACAACCACATAACAACCACATAACAACCATAAAACAACCACAAAACAACAACACAACAAACATAAAACAACCACAAAACAACCACATAACAACCACATAACAACCATAAAACAACCACAAAACAAACACATAACAACCATAAAACAACCACATAAAAACCATAAAACAAATACAAAACAACCACAAAACAACCACAAAACAACCATAAAACAACCACAAAACAAACACATAACAAACATAAAACAACCACAAAACAACCATAAAACAACCACAAAACAAACACATAACAAACATTAAACAACCACAAAACAACCATAAAACAACCACATAACAACAACACAACAAACATAAAACAACCACAAAACAACCATAAAACAACCACAAAACAAACACATAACAACCATAAAACAACCACATAACCACCACAAAACAACTACATAACAATCACAAAACAACCACATAACACCACAAAACAACCACATAACAATCACAAAACAACCACATAACACCACAAAACAACCACATAAACATAAAACAACCACAAAACAAACACATAACAAACATAAAACAACCACATAACAACCATAAAACAACCACATAACCACCACAAAACAACTACATAACAATCACAAAACAACCACATAACACCACAAAACAACCACATAACAATCACAAAACAACCACATAACACCACAAAACAACCACATAAACATAAAACAACCACAAAATAAACACATAACAAACATAAAACAACCACAAAATAAACACATAACAAACATAAAACAACCACAAAATAAACACATAACAAACATAAAACAACCACAAAATAAACACATAACAAACATAAAACAACCACAAAATAAACACATAACAAACATAAAACAACCACAAAATAAACACATAACAAACATAAAACAACCACAAAATAAACACATAACAAACATAAAACAACCACAAAACAAACACATAACAAACATAAAACAACCACATAACAACCATAAAACAACCACATAACCACCACAAAACAACTACATAACAATCACAAAACAACCACATAACACCACAAAACAACCACATAACAATCACAAAACAACCACATAACACCACAAAACAACCACATAAACATAAAACAACCACAAAATAAACACATAACAAACATAAAACAACCACAAAATAAACACATAACAAACATAAAACAACCACAAAATAAACACATAACAAACATAAAACAACCACAAAATAAACACATAACAAACATAAAACAACCACAAAATAAACACATAACAAACATAAAACAACCACAAAACAACGACTAAACAACCGTATCCAATCTTATTTATTTTGAAATTCAACTATTCACTTCCGCGATTATTTTGTTTTCTGGTTCTACAATAATAAGTTAAATCCAAGACTTTAAGAATTTCCAAAATCCATAACCTAAAAAGCAGTGGTCCACAACCATTGGGTCGCGGACCGGTATTAGAAAATGGACAGAACCGTGTGATGGAGCGCTACCCCACCCCCCTTTTCCGGTCTCGAAAAAAATTGTCTTCCACAAAACACTGTCGTGATGGTCATGGAAACATTTCTTCCACAAACCGTTGTCGTGACGGTCTTGGAAAACTTGTCTTCCACAAACCATTGTGGTGCCAAAAAGGTTAGGAGCCGATTAAGAATACTAAGAGGTCTTTCACTATACAAAATAAGACTCGAACGTGTCATATAACTTGAGAAAGAACAGAAACGTATTCGGCATTTAGTCATATGTTCACCCGGATTACTTACATTTAAAATGGTACAAACACATTTCCATTTTTATATAAAGACACTGGGATGTTTTGTGTAGTTCTTTTTAAACAGGACGAACATCAACAAATTTGATCCAGTCAAATTGTCATAAAAATATCATAACGTTAAATGTCACGTGAATATGTTGTGTAAGTTCTTTGAATGACCCGTCTCTGATTATTGACAGCTCAAACCTGCCAGGACGACCAGTAAGGATCTTCTTTCTGAAACGTACGACAGGCACGCGGGCAATGACAGGAAAATGGATGCCCATGAGCTCAGGGGCTTTCTTACGGAAACTGCAACGATAGGTGAGCGTGTCATTAAACGACCAAACAATTTAGTTTGGAGGATGTGGCAGGGTACTTCAATTTTAATTCACCGCAAAAATTATTATTATTCACGCTTCCAATAAAACAATGTTCTTTTGAATACAAACTTTTAATTCAACGCAAAAATTATTAAACATATAGATTATTTCACATTTCCATTAAAACCAGTTAGTGTTGTGGCATCTCCAACAATCCTGTTAGTTATTCAACGATAAAATTATGTTATGGTCGTTAGCACATCGTCTGACAGCATGTATAATACCGTGTTGGTGTAGAAGTTAACATATCGTCTGACAGCATGTATAATACCGCGTTGTTGTAGAAGTTAGCACATCACCTGACAGCATGTATAATACCGTGTTGTTGTAGAAGTTAGCATATCGTCTGACAGCATGTATAATACCGTGTTGTTGTAGAAACAAGATACTACCGGCTGGCTTTATCGTGAACAAATGCAGAAATTCTAAAAATATTCATGGCGTCTACAGAAGCAGTTGTGTTTATTAAACCGGATATAGCGGTATAGATTAACAAAGCAGTAAAAATAATTTTTGCGGTGAATTAAAATTAAAGTACCGATGGCAGATTGTTAGTTGCATGGGAGGCAAGATGCTCAGTAATATGAGAGTTTATCATTGTGAAAATACTCTATAATTGTAGTCAAGCATCTTCGAGTATTTTTTGGCAACGTTCTGTCGATGGTACTCTACGACACTGTCTATCAACGAATACCCAGGCACACCGAATATTGGAATACATGCACTTTATGAAGGACTAGGGTTCTTCTTTTTTTTAATCTGTTACGCAGATTCACCTGGTTACATTATCTCATTCTAACGGCACAGTCTATCCAAAACAAAGGGGCTGTCACTCACAAACGTCTGATGACTATCTCCTTCATCAAATCTCTCCCTACCACTCGCTCTTTCTCACGCCTTATATCCACACACTTGTTTATTGTTCTACTCCTATCATCCAGTGATCATTCAGACACACCAATAACACCCACGACATAATTCACGGACACAAACAGTGTTCCTACTAGCGACAGTGATTCTCACACCATTGACAACCATGCTAAACAAAATGTTGACTCGTGGATTTTTTCTAAAACTATTTCCTAATCGGTTGTGTAGTTTCTGTTCACAAGTATTTTATCATCACAGAGCTCCAGGCCACTCTACAGTTTCCTCTGGAATCTTGTCGGACCTTGTTGGCTTTGATGGATGTATCCTTGACCTTTGACCCAGTGAAGTTTTCACAGGAATGTGGGAAGTGATTAGTTTTTAGGACCAATGTGCGTAACCTTAAACTCCACTGTAGTGATAATGTTCTCAGTGGCGTATCTCAGGTGAAGTAACAACAGGGATA
Organism: Omphiscola glabra; assembly: GCA_964017045.1. Lineage (NCBI taxonomy): Eukaryota > Metazoa > Mollusca > Gastropoda > Lymnaeidae > Omphiscola > Omphiscola glabra. Next base: position 24,644,884 of record OZ024795.1, read on the forward strand.
CTACGTAGAGAAGAAAAAAAAAAGATAGGTGTGTGGGTTAAAATGTGTCAGAGGTCACGTAATTTGATAAGGAAAAGTACAATTGACACATGAGACAAAATAAGCATTGTAAAAGGGACTGCCAGGGTAATACGTAGAAGCAAGACTTAAGTTAAATATTTTAGTGATCACTTATAGTGGGAAGGCTTTCATCCTTTCTTCAGGGAAAGATAACAAGAAACAAAAATAGGTACGATAAACCTAAAAGAGTTTCCTCCCATTGAGATTTTGCTCCAACATTGTTCCTTACCGCAAAATCCAGGAGGACAAGTCTGGTTTCTTAAGCTTTGAGGAGGCAAGGAGAGCTTGGAAGGAAATCAAGGCTTACATGGTTAGTTGGTAGTTAGACTGATAGCAAGGCTGACATGGTTAGTTGGTAGTTAGACTGATAGCAAGGCTTACATGGTTAGTTGGTAGTTAGACTGATAGCAAGGCTGACATGGTTAGTTGGTAGTTAGACTGATAGCAAGGCTGACATGGTTAGTTGGTAGTTAGACTGATAGCAAGGCTGACATGGTTAGTTGGTAGTTAGACTGATAGCAAGGCTTACATGGTTAGTTGGTAGTTAGACTGATAGCAAGGCTGACATGGTTAGTTGGTAGTTAGACTGATAGCAAGGCTGACATGGTTAGTTGGTAGTTAGAGTGATAGCAATGCTTACATGGTTAGTTGGTAGTTAGACTGATAGCAAGGCTTACATGGTTAGTTGGTAGTTAGACTGATAGCAAGACATACATTGTTAGTTGGAAGTTAGAATTACCGTTTATCAAGTTTTATATAGTAACTTTCTATACATTTTTTAACGATCATCCTTGTAACGGACTATGACTTAACCGAAACTAAGGTACAACAGTTGTATGCGTTATTGACAGAGGATGTTATTGACAGAGGATGTTATTTTAAGTTAATACACAAGCGTAAAATTCTACTTTGTGACTTTTGAATCTCCCCCACAATGTACAGGCGATCTTCCAACAGTTTGATAGAAACAACACCAACTCTGTGGACACCTATGAACTCAGAGACATGTTCTCAAGATTAGGTAACTCTAAAACTCAATTTTTCTTTCTTCAATTAGCTACAATGCAATAGAAATACTTTATTGGGTAAAATGTTTTTTTTTTTTTTTAAATAATAAAATTTTGTCAACACAATCTTTACTCAAAAAAAAAATAATTGCAAAATCTGGCGTTTGAACCCACGACAACATCATTGCCTGAACCATTTCACCAGATAAAATCTGTGCGAGTCCTTGTTATAAGCTGATCTTAGAAATATTTTTTTGTTGGCTCTAAAATGTTTTGAAAAACCAATCAAAGCTCACGTCAGGTAAAATAAAATGTTTCAACCTATTTTCAAAACCATTATCGATGCACTTCCAGGGTTTTCCATTAGCACCCCGGTCCTGGCTTCCATAGTGAGACGATACGGGGGAAGGGATAGGACGATAACATTGGAAGATTTCGTCATGGCCATCTGTAAATTGACGTCATTATTTGGTAAGGTTGATCTCAGATCAAGTTTAGCCACCTTTCCTGAAATCATTTATTTAGAGATTAATTATAAATAGTAGACTTCTAATGCTTGCTATAAAATATACTAAATAATAAACAAATAATACATTTATTATGGATTACTAGCGAGAACCCGGCATGCGTTGCATGCCACTCAATGAAAAAAAGTGTTTGTGTTTCAATTTAGTTTTAAAGTAATTTTTAAATAGAAAATATTTATTGTTTTTTTCGGTCTAGTGCGTACACAAATAAATTAGAAGTTTTTTCAACGCGTGAGCAAGCAACATATAGCTGTTCACGTGAGAAGCGTGTATTTTCAAAATTTAGTCCACACACTTGTAGCGATTCATCCACCCACGCAGTAGCTCTGTTTTAAATTATATTTAGATAGCTCAAATATTTATTATTTTTAAAACCCGGCCCCAAACGTAAAATTTTAAAATGGTTGTACTTATGTCACACACAAACTGAAATGTCGTTTGTATTTGATTGATTTCTAGCCCCCCATGCAATAGCACTGATTGAAATTATATTTGTATAGCTCATATAAGAAAAAAATAATTTGGGGCTCCGGCCCGAAAAGGAATATTTCAAAATAGATAAGCTAATTCAGAAACTATTGGTGCGCACAACAACTTATCAAAGTTTTATCGCAATCGGATGAATGGTATAGGAACGCATACGAAAATTATATTTAGCTCATAAAAGGGGGAAAAAAAGAATTGAGGTCCCCGGTCCCAAAACGGAATATTGTAAAATGTGTGTAATAATTCAGAAACATTTGCATTTTTTTTACGATTCACACAATTTTCATCACTTTGGATTGATGGTAAAGAAGCACATACGGGATATACTTATATATGTATAGATATAGTTTACCGAATTAAGATAACTTTTTTGCAATTATTCAAGGATGATCTGTCTGTCTGTCTGACTGTCTGTCTCTCTGTCTGTCCCTCTGTCATTCTGTCTGTCTCCCTATCTGTCTGTCTCTCTGTCTGTCTCTCTGTCTCTGCCTGTCTCTATGTTTCTCTGTCTGTCGCTCTGTCACTCTGTCTGTCTCTCTGTCTATCTCTCTTTCTCTCTGTCTGTTTCTCTGTTTCTCTGCCGGTCTATATGTCTCTCTGTCTGTCTGTCTCTCTGTCTCTATGTTTTTCTCTCAAGCTGTCTCTCAGTCTGTCTCACTATCAGTCTCTGTCTATCTCTCTGTCATTATGTCTGTCTCTCTGTCTATCTCTCTCTCTGTCTTTCTGTCTTTCTCTCTGTCTGTCTCTGTCTGTCTCTCTGTCTGTCTCTCTGTCTGTCTCTCTGTCTGTCTCTCTGTCTACATCTCTGTCTGTCTGTTTGTCTCTCTGACTGTTTCTGTCTCTCCTTCTGTCTCTCCTTCTGTCTCTCTGTCTGTCTGACTGCCTGTCTGTTTGTCTGTCTGTCATTTTATCTATTATCTATCTATCGACTCATCTATCTATCATCTACCTATCTACCTATTTACCATCTACATGCCTGCCTGGCTACCTACCTACCTGCCCACCTATTCATCACAAAATCGTTTAATACATTATTTTAATAGTACAAAAACCACTCAGTATATATAATGTATACACATCAAAAACGTACATTGTACGCCAAAATCGTAAGAGTAAACAGGTCTGTATCTATCTACCCGTATATCTATCTATCTACCTATCTCCCTACCTACCTACCTACATATCTATCTACCTACTTACCTACCTACCAACCTACCTGCCTACCTACCTTTCTACCTACCTATCTATCCATCCATCCATCCATTCATCCTCTCACCCACCCATCCATCCATCCATCCATCCGTCTAGCTATCTTTTATCTACATCTCTATCTATCTATCATCTATATGTGTATCTGTCTGCCTGTCTGTCTTTCTATCTAATAAAATCTCTATTTTTAAAATTAAATTTTCACTTGTGTAAAGTGATTGTGTTTTGATATCCCTGGGGATAATTATGAAAATATTTTTATGTTTTGTTAAAGTCATTGATTTTCTTAATTGGTTAACATATGTTCAGTTGTAAAATGAGAATATAGCTTCTTTTTTATGTTACAACTGAAATGTCATTGGATTGAAAGATATTGTCATCCAAGTAAAAATGCATGAACTCAATTTCCTACCATCGAAATAAATGTATCGAAGAAGGTTAATTATTGATCAAATTTATTCTGAGGCTTATCTTGTGCTGCACTGGGCAAACTGAATGTATACTGTATATTGGGCTACACAGAGTTTTAAAAAAATAAATAAATCATCCACTGGATTGTAGCCCCCTTACTTACGCAGAAGATGTTTTTTGCATTTAATAGGCTTATTTATTATCTAGATCAGTGATAAGTGCATTAAAAAGGCTATTTGGCTATTTAGTTTTGCTACACCAATTTATTTAAAAGGCATATTCTTATTAAATTTATTTTTAAATGTAGAGTTTTTACTACTTTATAAATTTCATAAAAGTTTATTTTTGGAATGAATAAAAAGTGCAAAGTTATTAAATATTAAAAATACAAAGCTAAATTAGTATTTAAGTTTAGCAATTTAAAAAGCAATCAATGCTATTTATTAATTTTACTTATAAGAATGGGAATGTACATCATCAGTTTTGTCACGCTCTTTTATTAAATCAGATAACTTTTAGCTTTGGCTAAATAGGCAATTCGCACGATGACGTCATTTGCGTGATTATTTAGAACTAATTAATTTTAATTTTATTTCGCCTTATTGACAACGCGCTAAAGAACGCACTAACAACAACTGATGTTTATATTTTCCCGATAAATGTGATTACTGTGTATTTCTTTGATCATATTTTTTCTTTTTAATTTTTTTTCATAACTTTTAAACGCATATAAAATGCTTAAGATAGTTCCTTAGCTGTTTCTTTATATGTATTTGTAATTTATAATAATAATACTTAAACTTTTGCGAAAATAAAAGCGGAAATATAATATTTTTTGCGCATGTAAATTTATTCGATTTCCGTAAAATAATAGAAAATAACTATGTTTGTTTTTAAGAGTCCGAACGTATCAAAATATTTTCGGCTCTTTGGCTTTATGTCCCTATAGCTGTTCAAATTTTTGTAAAACAGAGTAGCTTGCCCGCGAACGCTTCTTACTTTTTTCAAATGGATGGGTTCCAAAATCATGTTTGTTGTTACAATTGTAGTTATTATAATGTATTAATCTGAATTAAAAAGTTTTGTCCAAACATTTTTGTTACAAAAAATTTTAATCACTGTCACAATAAAAACGTTATAATATTGTAACGATAAAACAAACCATACCCACGTCACAATGAATAAAACATACCCATACCATTGTAACAAAAACATATAACATACTCTTGTCACAATGAACAAAACATACATATACCACTGAAAAAATTAACGTAACCAGTGTTCTTTCAGACATTCCCCGGGGTGGGGGGAGCAGTGCCAGTTGCCAGTGGCCAGAGGTTGTAGCTAAGGAATGGGCGATGGGACATACGGCCCGGGGCGCCAGACTAGCCGGGGGGGGGGACAAAGTGGGCTTTGATGGTATGTAATGATTGAAAATAATGGGTTTCAGAGTTGAAAAGGGTGTGGGGGGGGCGTAAATATAAATCTTTCCCCTGACGCCAAACTCTTTAGATACGCCCCTGTTGGTGGCGTCGAAATAGGGTGGTTAGGGTGGTCCACCCAGGTGTCACTTTTTTTTATTTGCAGGTGTGGCATTTTCGGACAACTGCATAGTCTTTATCGTTAAAGGGAGTGCGGCAAGAACTTTTGGCCTCCCTTGGCGGCGCTAATATTATGTACGCCATTAGGCAGCGTATCCATCGATAAAAAAAAATCGGCAATCATTTTCATCGGGAAGTAGGGCGGAAATCGAGGGCGCCGATGTAACATTCCCTTGTCACAATGAACATAGCATACAGATACCACTGTAACAATAAACATAGCATCCCCTAGTGACAATGAACATAACATGCAGATGCCACTGTGACAATAAACATAACATTCCCTAGTCACAATGAACATAACATAATACACAGTAAGTTACTTTGTCTCCCCGTGCTTTAATTCCAGGCTCGTTCCAAGAAGAACAAAGGTCAAGGGGTGTAAGTGGAGAAGCCGTGGAGTTTTCTATGAACAAGGTTCAACCTTATAGATAATATTCTGCCAATGATTTTTAGGCTGATATAGACTTGAACATTAGCAATGGTGTTTTTATGGTAATGTAGGCCTAGTTGTAAATTTGTGTGAGGAATGAGAGCAAAAAGGTCAAACTTTAGATGCAACAAATTTCAGGATTAGTATACTGCACTATTTACATTTTTATTGAATTATGATTTTTTTTTCCTTTCAAATATGCCATCGTTGATGTTATTTCACAAATAAATAAATACACTTACTTTGCCTGACAGTTTCTGGAAGTGACGATGCTCTTGTGACCTTGACCTACCGAGGCGAAGAACGGTTGACCAGATCTAGATTTTATGGACACATCAGTATAACACATAACGTCAATGGATGACTTCTGAGCACACGATGACGTCTACGGATTGCTTCTCAATACACGATGACGTCAACTGATAACTTCTGAATACACGATGGCGTCCGATGGATGATACCTGAATACCATATGAAACTAATGAACACAGTGCCTTCAGTCGGATGCTGATTTTTTTTAAAAAAATTCCGCTATTTTTATGCAATTTTAATTATTATTCATTGCTGATAAATTTTTACCCGAATTATAAATTATACTGAACACTTCTTGAGCTGTGAGTGAATGTTAACAAGTGAAATGAGTTTTGATACGTTGACTAGTTACAGCTACAAGGTGTTTCATTGTTTTGTATTCTTAGAATTAGAGTCTTGGAGGTTGTTTGAGAAATTTCTTTGACGCTAGACAAACTCCGTATCTCTCACGTGATTAGTAACTTGATTAGTAACTTGTTTGGTGGGTTGATGACTGGGGGGGGGGGGTAAAGGGTCTCAGGGGAGGATTTCAACCATCATTTATAAAATCTTTTTTTAAAAAACAAGAGGGTGGGGTGGCATGAGGTGCTTAGAGCCCAGACGATTAGCTCTGTAGGAAATTATGAACAACACGAGCTGTGTTGTAATAAATATGGATTATCTGTGCTGTAAACTGTTAAGAATATGAAATAAATTTAGATTATTTGCGCATAACGTATTGGGTGATAAATGTGGATTATGTGTGAGGATTGGATTATGTTAAAAATGGATTATGCTAGCTGGATGTAATATACATGCTCTATGGATAATATGATAAAAATAGCTTATACTTATACAGTGGCGTAGCTAGGGTCATCTGCGCCCGGGGACATGACACAAAGTTTGCGCCCCTTCTCGGACCGACAGAGTTCTGGGGCTCAGTATGAGGTCCCAAGAAAATTTTGAAATTTTACGGTTTATATGGTTCATTTTCGAAGCATCTTATTTTAATGAAATAGAATACAGACAAATAATTCTCTCTACGATTGTATTTATTGGAAGAAAAAAACAATCCTCTACTAATGACACATGACTGGAATAGACACAGTCTACAACAAATTGATCCTCCTTGATTGGATTGTCAATAGACACAGTCTACAACAAATTGATCCTCCTTGATTGGACTGTCAATAGACACAGTCTACAACACATTGATCCTCTTTGATTGGACTGTCGCAAACTCGTCAATCACGTTGTTAAAATTAATATTCTCAAGTGTTTCTCTTTCGATGCTAAGAAGTGCGAGATCACTCAGACGATCTTGTCCCATTGAAGCACGTAAATAAGACAAAATAAGCTTCAGTTTGCTGAAGGACCGCTCACAGCTTGCAATTGAAACAGCAATTGTTAGAAGTATTTGCAGTAAAATGCGCAGATTTGGAAATACGTCATCTCCACATGAAACAATAAAACCAAAAAGATCCAAAGGGGTTTCCGGTAGAACTTCAGCCCGGGTACTGAGCAGCATTTTGCAGTCTCTGATTTCTGTGCACAATTCGTGACCATTGATGTCAGTGTCGTAGAAATTTCCAAAATTTAAGCAATTTTGACGAAGTGTATCGACATTTGTCTCAGCGAGAAGAGTTTTGACGTCTAGTTAAATTCCAAATTTGGTGTTTAGCTTTTTTAGACGTAAAAACCGTGTGTTTTTCTAACAGTGGATCATACTGAGCAACGAGTTTGTTCACAGAGAGAAAGTTTCCAGCATTTTTATCCTCGTCCTTATGCATATGTTCCTCATGGCCACGCAGTGCCAAATTTTGTGAAACTAGAAACTTAATACAGGTAAGTATTCGTTTTAAAATATCGCGCCAACGTGGTTTTTCCAATTGAATTTGAGCTTGGACCTGGACATCAATTCCAGTTTTATCAAGTATCCTGCGCCCGGCTTCCTTCCATGTAGTAAAAGCTCTGCGGGGATCGAGACTGTTTTCATAAGACTGTAGTTTTTCTGACTTTCTCCATTAGTTGAAACCATTGGTTAACTCAAATGAAGATCGTGAGTTTGAACTTGATGATGTAAACAATAGACAGCAGAAACAGTAAGCAGCGTTATTAATTGGTGAATATAATAGCCACGAGCGATTTACTTCCTCTCGATTTGCTAGTCAGGGTTTAAACCATGACGCAGTAATCGAACGTTCCCCTGCTACTGACGATAGACTGCCTTTATGCTTATGTGAAGTATTATTCTATCTTCCTTGCACTCACGTAAAATCCAATATTCGACTCGAAACTATCCAACCTGTATAATTGGTAAAACTAGATGCCACTCTCAGTATATGAAGAATAATATTTGAACCCGAACTGATCTTTTTTTAAAAAAACGCCATCAGCATTCCTACATTGTGGATGTGTCATTTGTTTATGAGTAGAATGGCGCCCCTTAATGCTCAATGGGGGCGCAAAAATCATGCTTGCCAACTGGTTTGTATTGAAGATATTTGTGGAGCTCCAAAATTCAATCTTGCAAACGTATTTGGGATACATTAGTTTACATCAAAATACAATTAAATAAGTATTTTAATACTCATTTTGGCGCCCACTAACGTGGCGCCCGGGGACATATGTCCCCCCTGCCTACCCTAACTACGCCACTGTATTTATAGGCTCTGAATGGATTATGTGAGCTGTTCGGATTTTTTTAAAAAATCTGAAAATAATGTGGTATGCATAAAGTGTGTTGGTTGGGTTCTTGTGTGATTTGATCTATCAATTGCATAAATGTTTTCAATAAATTTATGGACCTTACTTTAATGTTGCCTTAATTATTTCGACCTGTAAAAAATGAACATGTGTCACAGTGTGCAGCAGTCCTGCTAAACAAACAGACAAACACGCTTTGTGATCATAACGGGCTCTTCTAACAAAACGATCAGGAAAACTTGTTTTAGATTTCACGTTATCACCAACAAGTGACCTAGTGCCCAAGTTCAGTTTATTTCACCCACAGTTGTAATAATTGTGTAACCATTGGCGTAAGAAAACAAGGGGCGGATGGCGCGGTCCATCCCTGGTGGCATATTTTTTAAAGGGGGTGGGCAGCATTTTCTTTCTCTCTGACGTACCCAAGTTTAAAACCCCAAACGGGGGGGGGGGGGGGGGGGGCGACTAACAGTAAACACATAAATAAATTATTATTTCAAACCTTTTTTCCCCTAAAGTTTGACTAACATCATGATACTCCATTCCATTGGCTTCTACAATAACTGTGACAGGAAATTTGTTCAACTATTCTTCATTTGGAAAAAAAAGTTAAATGTTGAGGATGACAAAATATATCACATGTATATGGAATCATCGATGAGGGTTCTTTGACCCTTTATAAAAAGTTACCCCCCCCCCCCCCACCTTTTTTTTTGGTTTTCGGATCACTTAAACAATGTGGTAGCATCTCAAGAGAATCTGGGAACCAGTGGAATACAGGAAATATTGCTTATGTCAACTTCTATGGGTACCCTATTTTACGGACTATAAGATGCACCCTTTTCTTCGAAAAATTGCCTCCAAAATTCAGGCGCATCTTATACTCGAAATTAATATTAAAATTGGTAAAAATGGTAAAAATTTAGTTTTTTAAAAAAAGTGCGTTTTATACTCCGTAGAGTTTAACAGTCCGTGAAATACAGTATGTGATCTGAATGGAATGTGTGAGTTTGGTTTCGTTTGGCGTATTTGTCAATGTATAGTCAGTTTTACCGATTGTTGTAATCAGAGGCGTAACTTGGTTTTGGCGCCCTTGGCTAATTTATTTTTTAAATAATAAAAATTAAAAAATTAGAGATTTTGCGGCGCCTTTTTGAACTGGCGCAGGCCAGCGCCCTTGGCGACTGCCCTAATGCCAAGCCGTTGTTACGCCACTGGTTGTAGTTACGGAGTTCTGGCCACCATCTGGTGGTGAAAAACGAAGTTAAATGGTCTATCGACTCAATAACACTATTTCTAAGTTTCACTTGTCCGTGACCATTAACGATGATTATTGTCAGAAAAAAACGCTAATTTTAGTCATCTCTAACCACCTGGTCTTCGTGGTCTTGAATTCACACCATAGCCCAGTCAAGCAAAAACATAACCAGCACCCCGGGTGGATGGGACTCGTTAACCTTGGATGGCACCCCGGGTGGATGGGACTCGCTATCCTTGGATGGCACCCCGGGTGGATGGGACTCGTTAACCTTGGATGGCACCCCGGGTGGATGGAACTCGTTAACATTGGACGGCACCCCGGGTGGATGGGACTCGTTAACCTTGGACGGCACCCCGGGTGGATGGGACTCGTTAACCTTGGATGGCACCCCGGGTGGATGGGACTCGTTAACCTTGGACGACACCCCGGGTGGATGGGACTCGTTAACCTTGGATGTCAAATCATCTAAGAAAAGGAAACTCTGAATTCAAAACCGGAGATGGAATCCCGTAGGCGGATAACATTTACAACTCCTGCGACGCCACTGGTGCCAGGCTGTATCATCCACATGTTGTTCCCTTGGGTTATCCAGCGGCGTGGGGAGAAGAGATTCGCTGTGTAGGGAACCAGCTTATAATCCTAAAAAGAATAATCACAGGCCTTGGGGATTTCGTCCTGCGTAGTCTACACCATCGTCACATTGTGACGGAAGGATGCCAGCAAACAAAAAACCCACTTGGATAAGTATACATTTATGCATTAATAAAATATTAGATATAGCCCGCCAAACATTGGCAAGAGCAATGAGAGAACTTTCTATCTACTAAAGTTACTTGAAAAAACATGACATCAAGTAACGCACATTTACGAATCCCTATATTAGCTACACATCTTCCCCCATGATACGTTACTGCACCCTTTTTATTTCACGCCCGTAAACTATATTAAATACTTTGATGTCCCTACCTCCTTTAAACCGAACATTTTTTACACCATACTTAAATTGAGACAATTTCATTTTCCGAAAAGAAAAAATATACGCCAAACACAGTTGCGTCAATGTAAAAAAAATATACCATTTAGCGTAGTTATCGGGTATTATATTTTGCGCGCTATTGGACTCATTATTGAACCATAATTTCTTTCAAATATTTAGAATTATTTGTAATATACTCTCAATACCAAATACGCTGATTAGGAATCAGTATGTTAGGAAGCAGCCCACGAGTCACACCAGGAGCGTAATATATGTAAGAGATTGAGCTTGCATTGAAGTATTGAAGATCACTTTAAGTTTAGCGCGTGCTCTTCATATCTTTCTCGGTCTCACTGGTGTAAAGTTTTCAACTATGAATTTTAAAAAATTATCTATACAGTCACGTTAGCGTATGTTTCTAAGTTTCATTTTATGTTTAACGTTACTCGGGCTTGTCTAACAAGAACATCAAGAATACATTTGTATCATGTTCATTGCAGGCTCGCCAGCTAATAGTGTCCTAAATGTCAAGTTCATTTCACGTGCAACCGTAATAACCGTGCACTAGAAGCCAGTAGCACAATAATTTGCACTCATAATTTAACGTACAGAAGGCAACAATTTTGCTTCTCAATTATTGCTTTTTTAAAATCATTGAACATTTGAATCTTTGATTCAATTTACCATCGTCCCGCCTAGATCAATACCGGTAGTGGTATTAGAGAAGAGGGTTGGGACAAAACATGGCTTGTTTTTTTTTTTGGCTCTTGGATAATTATTTTATTAAAATCTCTTGCGTTAAAAATTGTTTTGGTTTAAAATGACTATTTTCATCAGAATGTTTACATTATGTGGTTTTTAAAAATGTAATCTGCGTAAAATGTATAAGTGGGGCTAAAGTATAACACAAATAAGTGTTGCTTTATTGGTCTCCATAAAAGAATATTAATTGTATAGTTTGGGACACACTGGCAAGACTATAAGGCTCTCTTCAATCCGCCTTGTAAACGAAGAATACAGTGGGGAAAAATTATGGCTGCCACCATATAACCTTTAACTAAACAGCTTTCACATTTCGCTTGCTCGGATTTTTTTGCTCTCTTTACATGTCTTAATTGACGGTGAATAGCTTAGAAATTAATATTTTCTTTATAACAAAACCACATGGCATTTACCAACTATTTTATAACACAAATACATGGTATTTGACATTTCTCTGGCCCTAGAAACATGCAGGTCTGATTTTATTTTACTGGGCCATAATGTCATGCTAAAATAGTCACCGTTTACACCATCACTTGACATGGAGTCCATGCCGGGGTACACAGGGGAATTCTCGAAACTGGTCAAACTTTTTCTTAAACAATGAACCTCGAGATATTTATTAGCGACAATTCGCTCCCCTTTTTCCCGGAAACCACCGACGTCATAAAATTTTAAGAAGGGATTATGTAACCCCTTCCGTCTCGTGTGATCTTATCTTCTTAAAATGGCGTTTAGCGTTCTCCTTCATTGATTATTTTTTCTAAAATCATGAATGTTTTATCTTTACGGTTATCTACTTAACGTTTCACGTCATGAATGGCCATGGAAAAAACAACATTACATTACAATTACAACATGGATACATGACACCAGCATTTTCATAAATATGTTTGGTTCAAATGTAAAGGGCAGTATAAGTCTAATTATAGCAAATTATGTCATTGAATTGTGAACGTTCAATTTTTTTTCCCGGCCCAACAGTTTCCCATAAATAACATCTATCCGATTCCTTGCTGATATAGAGAGATTCGTTTCAACTTTTTCATCTTCTGTTTTTTTTTCTGCATTTTCTCGATGTCAAGGTCTATATGGTAAACACATAACATTCCTGCACAAATAACCGTGGTTGGAATGTGGTATTTAGATGATAATTAAACACAGCTATGGCCATAAACTGTATGCACGATTTTCTCTGGGCGTAGCGTATAAAACCTCGGCCTTCTTCCACGGACAGGATGCTGAGGATTGGTTTCCCGGACATCATTTTTCCCCCAGCAGTCGATCCAGTGAGTGAGATTTAAAACCCCAACGATAGCTGTTTCTCTTCTACATTGTGTAAAAAAAAAATAGCATTAAATTATTATTAATTTTTTAAATATTCTTTTAAGTTTATTGAATAAGCTCAGTCTGCCAAAACATGATGTTGAAACGATTTTAACAGTAGTTACTTGAGAATGTTTAAGATACTGTAAACTTGTCTTTGCAATTTCTCCCTGAACAAAATATATTAAAAAACTGATTTTTTCGAAAGCGGTATAAATTGAGAACCAATTTAAGAGCATAGCTACAAACTATTCATACCTTAAAAACCAACATTAAAATTCTATTAAAGAAACAACTAAAAAGTTTATTTTAAATAAAGCCTTTGGTTGCATACGGGAAGTGTTAAAGGACGCACCAGTTTGAGAATGGCTCCGGTACCCAATGCTTCAAACAAATACGTTGCGCTAAGAGATGAATTATTAAAGTCAAATCAACTGTTTTCTGACACGGAGTTTCCTGCCAGCTCTGCATCCCTTCACTACGATGGCACTGAGGACAAGTCTATCGAGTGGAAACGACCAAAGGTCAGATTGAAAATGTCTTGATTCTGGAACTGTAGAGTTGTGTCTTCCTGTTTAACTTAGTATAGAACTGTAGAGTTGTGTCTTCCTGTTTAACTTAGTATGGAAATGTAGAGTTGTGTCTTCCTGTTTAACCTAGTTTGGAACTGTAGAGTTGTGTCTTCCTGTTTAACTTAGTATGAAAGCGTAGAGTTGTGTCTTCCTGTTTAACTTAGTATGAAACTGTAGAGTTGTGTATTCCTGTTTAACTTAGTATGAAAGTGTAGAATTGTGTCTCCCTGTTTAACTTTGTATGAAACTGTAGAGTTGTGTCTTCCTGTTTAACTTAGTATGAAAGTGTAGAATTGTGTCTTCCTGTTTAACTTAGTATGAAAGTGTAGAATTGTGTCTTCCTGTTTAACTTAGTATGAAACTGTAGAGTTGTGTCTTCCTGTTTAACTTAGTATGAAATAACTAAATGAGATTATATTAACAGACACTGAATAATTTTAGGGTAAAAAGTTTTATGTGCAATAATCCATCATGTAAAGTATAATACAAAAGTTGGAGTGTGGGAATATACGAACATAAGAATATTAAAAAGGGGAAAGTTGGAATTTAAAAGATTTAAAGGGGGAGTGTGGGAATATACGAATATAAGAATATTAAAAAGGGGAAAGTTGGAATTTAAAAGATTTAAAGGGGGAATGTGGGAATAAATAAACAACACAAACATAAATATCATGTCTTAAATTTGATGCCATTTCTTTTCTTGTGACTAGGACATTGCTGCCCAGCCAGAATTTATAGTTAATGGAATCAGCCGACATGACCTAGACCAAGGTGAACTGGGTACGTGATGCCAGGTGATATGTCGTTAGCCCGGTGCCAGGTGTTGTGTCACCGGTCAGTGCACCACTCAACGTATTGCTGTCTCTTTTAGCCTCGGCGCTTTGTAAACTTTATGCCCTTTAGTGCAAAGAAAATATAAACGTTGCTGGTTGGAGGTAGATATTACTTGGATGGTGAGCTCAAGCTTTTCCCCAATTGTTGTTTTTAAATGTTTAATTTTCTGTAAGTGACATTTTTATGTGAAGCGCTGTGAGCCTAGGCTGGGGTACTGCGCTGCATAAAATCCCCTAACAATAGTAATAATTTATCTAGTCCTCCTTTCAATGAAAAATTGTTAATGACGGCGGACCTCTGGGTATTGTGGGTTAATGAGTAGTAAACTGATCTGGTCCCCAGGAGATTGCTGGTTCGTCGCTGCTGCTGCCACCGTGGCTTACACACACCCCAAGCTGTTTAAGCGAATTGTCCCAGATGATCAGGGATTTAAAAGGGACCAGTACACAGGTAAATAAGCAAAATTTTATTTAATAAACTCTCGTATTAAGTGAACAAGAAAAGGAAACAATTAAAAAAAAAGAATCTAAATTAAAATATTTGTTAAAAGGTGCTTTAGAAAAACCCTTTAAAATAGTTTTGGTATAACATATCTCCAAAGATTTTAATATTCCAAAACAATTATTGATTACATCAATAATAGATTAAAACAATCATAGATTACAACAAACTTAGATTAAAACAATCATAGATTAAAACAATCATAGATAACAACAATACGATGCGATCTTCAATAATCGGCCGAAGATGGAATAGAAGCATTAATATTTCTTGTTATTGAATGTATTGGACGAGTTTAATTATTGGAAAATGAGGCTAAGAAAATCTTGGCAGAAAATGAGGGCGGGGAATACATTTTTTCCATGATATTTTTTCATCAGTAGGCCTATCAAAATCATATAAGGCAGAAGATACTATGCCTAACATGGTAATAGAATCTAAAAGATAATTGACATCTTTCGGCCTGTTTAAAAATAAAGTTTAGATGTGCATAGTAGAGACCGACCGACTTTGTGATTTTCAGGCATCGGTCGAAATCGAACCAAATAGAAAGTTAAAAAATGCCTTTCAGCCGAAACCAAAATCAAATAGAATGTTAAAAATGACTTTCGGCCGAGCCTGAAACAGAAATATTTAGATATATCGAAACATGTTCACGCATACGTTCTGCTCTCGTCGAAAAATGAAGGGGGAAAGTGTTGATATCTATATACTTTAATTTAAAAATGAGATTATCGCGAATTTTAATACATAAACGTTTAACGAATACTTTCGTTTTGACCATATGCAGTAAAATGTAATTGGTAATAGTTTAAAAACGTATTTTTAAGTATTGTGCCAAGTGAACATTGTGACTTTTAGTATGCTAATGCAAAAGACGAACTACATAATTATACGAACTAGCGATGCATGCACACGTGTGTGCAGGTTTAGAATTTAAATTCAAGGCTATTTTACGCCTAATGTTTACAAAATTTAAATTCAAGGCTATTTTACGCCTAATGTTTACAAAATTGAAATTGTCCACACACGTGACTAACTTTGTAATGTTGTGGGGCGTTTCAACATGTTATTTCATTGTCAATGACAACGTTGATCAGCATGATAATGATGGATCAATGACAACGTTGATCAGCATGATAATGATGGGTCAATGACAGCGTTGATCAGCATGATAATGATGGGTCAATGACAGCGTTGATCAGCATGATAATGATGGGTCAATGACAGCGTTGATCAGCATGATAATGATGGGTCAATGACAGCGTTGATCAGCATGATAATGATGGGTCAATGACAGCGTTGATCAGCATGATGATGATGGATATCAGTGAACGAATGAATTGAATAAGCCTAGGGTTCTCTAATTTTTAAAACAAAAATAATAATGGAAGTCTTACCATTCCCTGTGATTTTATGCTCAAAATACTATTCAGTTTTGCCTATGACAACATTTATGAGCATGATAATTATAAATCAAAATGAATGTTACCAATGAATGAATTGAATAAACCCTGGCTTCCAAAATTTCATTTTTTCAAAAATAAAATATTTATAAATATTACAATTCCTTTAGTTTTTTTTTTAAATCCCCTAAACTATTTATCTAAATCCAAACCTAAATGTAGTGTTATTCTTGTGGAAATATTGAACTTGGACAAGTAGGTCATCATACAGCTGTGAGCTGTGTTCGCAGAGGATTAGTCATATATCATAGGATGACTTCAAGACGTCGCGTAATAATGAATGTCGGAATACCGGCCGACAGACAGAGTGACAGTCTGATTTCTGGTAGACCGCCGAAAGCCTCAGTCACTTTAAGCTGAAACCTACATTTAAAATGAAATAAACTTTTCTGTTTCGGTCGAAACCGAAACTACGCCGAAAGTGATGATATGGCAACTTTCAATGCCGAAACAGAAATTCGGTCAGCCTCTAGAGCATAACTCGCTAGTTAAGTGATTCAGATAAAAATGATCTGAAACAAGATACTTCAGTAGTTAAATATAAAACAACATCTGTAATATATCATCTATTATTATTATATGATATACATGACTGCAAAATTCGAAAATCACCAGAATACGACAAGCACACAGGGTATCCAAAATCACCTTACAGAGTTGCTAGTTAGACCTGCTGAAATGACCTACAAAACATTACGGAGTTGCTAGTTAGACCTGCTGAAATGACCTACAAAACATTACGTAGTTGCTAGTTAGACATGCTGAAATGACCTGCACAACTCTATGTATTTGCTAGTTAGACCTGCTAAAATGACCTACATGCTTTAGGAGAAACAACGTGTATAAAATGGACTGGCTACAGTGAGGATCACAATATCATTAACCGAATGATAGGCCACTGGATTCAATAGTTGATATATGCCTACATTTTATCAAGTGTATAATCTTTAACATTGTGTGTGCATTCTGAGTTACAAGATTAAAACTTGCCCCTTTTGACAATAAATACTCCACCTTTAAATCAGGCATGTTTCGTTTCAACTTCTGGTGGTACGGAGACTGGAAAGAGGTCATCATTGACGACTTCTTGCCAACAAGGGGCGGAGCTCTGGTTTACGGCAAATGTCTAGAAAGTCTCAACGAGTTTTGGCCTTGTCTCTTGGAGAAAGCTTATGCAAAGTAAAATACTAAATACTAGTTACTGACAAAACATATTATATTTTCCTACTTATAATTCATGTCATTTTAGTTGTCTTAAATCTAAATATACAATTTAAAATAAATTGCATTTTTAAAATTTTTTTTTTTTTTTTTGTTATGAAAAGGAAACTAACACTAGATTTAGAACAAATATTTGACCAGAAACAAACATTTTATTTAGTACCAATATTTGACCGGAAACAAACATTAGATTTAGTACCAATATTTCACAGGAAACAAATACTAGATTTATAACCAATATTTCACAGGAAACAATTACTTTGTTCATGGCGATATTTTTTTTCCCCATTTAATTTAAGGATTTAACTAGAACAAAGAAATGAAACATTTGTTTTATGTTGTATAAATAAAGTAGCTGCAAAATACACGTATATTGTTGTTCATAAGGAGACAGCTAGACAAACGGCTGTGTTATTTAAGACAGTTCTTATTGAAATATCTCTAGACTTAAAATATGCCTACCTGAACAGTTTGTACGAAGAATAAAGAATATGACCTGTTTAAAGTTTTTCTGTATGTCTATACATGTTTTGTTGTGTACTCTATGTCAACAATAATTTAGCTTTTCAGTGCAACAGTTGAAATATTGTGACCGTAATTCAACTCCACATTTGTATGGGGCTGTATAGCACACATAAGCGTTGTAGAAAAAAAGGTGTGGCTGTATGGCACATATAAGCGTTGTAGGAAAAAAGGTGGGACTGTGTGGCACATATAAGCGTTGTAGGAAGAAAAGGGACGGGGCTATATGGCACGTATATACTTGTTGGAACAAAAAAGCTGGGGCTGTATTGCACACATATACGTTGTAGGAACAGATGGATATAGAAATTGCTACACTTACTATATATCAGACAGTGGCGTAACTAGAGTAAGCGCTACCCAGGGTGGACTGCCTAAGGCAGAAATCCCTGACACCTTGTTCCTCTTTCTTTCCATCGTATACTTTCAGTAGGTTGTCACCTGAAGTTTGAAAATTAAATTTAAAAATAAATATATATATATATATAATTCTTTTCCATCTCCACCCCTGCCACCAGGCTGTATGGAAACTACCAAAACCTGAATGGAGGCTTTGAGGCCAACGCAATGGTGGACATGACGGGAGGCATCTCCGAAGTGTTTGTTACCAAAGGAGTCGAACTGACCAATGAGCTAAAGCAAGCAATTTATGACGTTTTCAACGCGTCGCTCAATATGTCCAGTTTGTTGGCCGCAAGCATTTTAGTAAGTTGAGGAAAGTAATTCTTGCTATATTTCTTTCAAAATCATACCATTTAAAACTAGTCAATTTTTAATGCATATTTTTGGTCATTATGAAGACCCATTATTTTTAAAAAAAATTGCAAAGCCAGCTGGTGCTGTGAAAACGTTTCCATTCATTGGACAATATAATAATTACAAAGTATGTACAGTGGTTCTATAAAGCGATCATCGGGGTCTATCAAATTTCCTTAACAGCGTGGTCCCAATACTCAAGGGTGTTAAAATATTTTTAGGTGACTTACTATGATCGTTCCTAATGCGCACCAATGCGCCCGAGATGCCCACCGACGTACACATACCACATGGTAAGACAGAGACTTGATTTTGCGCGAGTAGCGATAGCATTTTTTACATCTTTTAAAGCGGATATTATGACGTTAGATGTGTTTTCCACACATCTCAGGAAATTTGTTGAAATGAAGTTTGCCGAAAGGAAGTTTGTTGAAACTCCCACTCCTAAATTCAACTCTTCCCACAACTCCCACCTCTCCATTCTACATTAACCAACCCCTTTACATTTAACCGTCTTATACTGGATTTACCAGTGCTAGCACCCCATGAAATGTCACCTCTTAACCCCTACTTGTGCGAACACCCCATGAAATACAGCCTCGTAACCAACTACTAGTGCTAGCACCCCATGAAATACAACCTCGTAACACCCTACTAGTGCTAGCACCCCATGAAATACAACTCGTAACCCCCTACTTGTAAGAGCACCCATGAATTACAACCTCGTAACACCCTACGTGTGCGAGCACCCCATGAAATGTGACCTCTTAGCCCCCTACTAGTGCTAGCACCCCATGAAATACAACTCGTAACCCCCCTACTTGTGCGAGCGCCCCGTAAAATGCCACCTCTTAACCCCTTACTCGTGTGTGCACCCATAAATGCTACCTCTTAATCCCTTTATCGTGCGAGCACCCCATGAAATACAACTCGTAACCCCCTACTTGTAAGAGCACCCATGAATTACAACCTCGTAACACCCTACTTGTGCGAGCACCCCATGAAATGTGACCTCTTAGCCCCATACTAGTGCTAGCACCCCATGAAATACAACTCGTAACCCCCCTACTTGTGCGAGCGCCCCGTAAAATGCCACCTCTTAACCCCCTACTTGTGCGAGCACCCATAAATGCTACCTCTTAACCCCTTAATCGTGCGAGCACCCCATGAAATACAACCTCATAACCCGCTGGACGTACGAGAACCCCTAGGATGAGAAACCTTGCTTGCAAGTTTGTATCCGAACGTTTTGGTGGTAATGCTATTTTTAAAAAATAATCTTTTTCGATTTGAAATTTCGACTTTATATCATTCGTAACAAATCCATCCAGAGCCTATCCATTTCTCTTAGATTAAAACAGGGGCGTAGCGTGGTTAAACGACCAGTAGGGCGCTTGCTGAGTCACTTCCTAGTTAAAGTTTTAAACCTTGACCATAATGCCTTTTTATTTTATTTCGTGTCTGAGTGATTTTCCTCGATAGTAGATACATGAATAGTCCCACTTCGTGATTACATTGGAAAATACTCATTGCAAAGATGCAATTACAAAAATGGGTTATGGTTAAATTTGACAATTAACTGTATGATAAGATAAGATTGTTTATTCATCCAAAGAAATGGACATGTTGTTTGATTCCCTTGTACATATTCCTTTTCAGCACATACATAAGCACATAATTAACCAAGACATTTTGCAATTATAACAATTTAAACACGAGAAATCTGAAATATTTATCTAGCGTTAGAGATCGGCCATTAAAGAATTCCATTAGTGAAAAAATTGACTTAATTATTTATCATTTAGAATTGTTAATCGCGGTTGGGGGAAAAAAAGGGGGGGGGGGGAGAAAGCTGATAAATTCTTACAGCCCTGGGAACAAAATAATTTTTATGTCTTTCGGCCCTAACTATAAAGAAAGAATTTGCACCTGATCTTAGGCTTCTGTGATGAAATGGGTGGGATGCATCTTCCAAAGTATTTTTAGTTTTACAGCAGCATTTTTCTTCAAATAGTTCCTCAAGTGAAGTATATCTAGTTTCTGAGATATTAGTGGCTTTCTTGATCAGTCTATTTTAATCGGTGTTTTTATGTCAGACATTGAATTCTCACACAGCAGGTAATACTGAAGTTTAGTAGGCTTCCAATTGTTGCACTTTACCATAATTAAATGAATAATTAAGTTGTATTGTGAGATCGGCCATTGGGTAATTTCCCTTCCTGAAATCGACAACAATTTCTTTCATTTTTGACACATTCAACTGAAGAAACTTTTCCTCACACCAACTGATAAAGCTTGTAGCTAAGTTGCGGTACAAGATTTTCTCTTCAGATATTAAGCCATCATCAGCAAATTTATTGATTGGAGCGGTTACCGTATCTAAAGATACATTTTTTTTAAAACAAGTGCTCTTAACTCATATTATTTTACTTTTGTTTAGAAGGTCAACCCCGACAGTATGGCCGAAGAACGGTTTGCGAACGGTTTGTTGACAGGACACGCCTACAGCGTCACCGGATTGTACAGAAACGACTCTTACACAGATGTATGAAGCATGCTGATTTTTAGGAGTTGAACATTTTTGTTATGTATATGTAATGAGAAAAAAGGCATACCTAAAAATACATTTTATATAAAATATATCTTTTTTTAAAACATTTACACGGTTTTTATTTGTAGAGGATATTGAAAGCAATGTGGACAGGATTAAAATATTGTTTTAATAATAATTATAGTTATGCTCCATATAAAAGTCTATACTTTGTATGTATTAGAGTGTTGGGATGATTATAATATGATGGTCCACTCAGAAATCAAGTATTCCAAGGAAGACTGGAATCAATCTGATACGTCTCAGAAATCCTTGGGGCAGTGACGAGTGGAAGGGAGCCTGGAGTGACAGGTGAGGGCTGGGTCTGATCTTGTCTGACTTTGGTCTGATCTTGTCTGACTTTGGTCTGATCTTGTCTGACCTTGGTCTGATCTTGTCTGACTTAGGTCTGATCTTGTCTGACTTTGGTCTGATCTTGTCTGACTTTGGCCTGATCTTGTCTGACTTTGGTCTGATCTTGTCAGACTTTGGTCTGATCTTGTCTGACTTTGGTCTGATCTTGTCTGACTTTGGTCCTGATCTTGTCTGACTTTGGTCTGATCTTGTCTGACTTTGGTCTGATCTTGTCTGACTCTGGTCCTGATCTTGTCTGACTTTGGTCTGATCTTGTCTGACTTTGTTCTGACTTTAGTGTGTCTTTAGCAGAAAGATGTATTTTTAAATGATAAAATGTCATGCACTTTGGTCTGACTTTAGTGTGTCTTTAGCAGAAAGATGCATTTTTAAGTGATAAAATGTCATGCACTGTTACTTCAATAAACAACATGAGTTTTTAAAAAAGTAATATAGTTTTTAGATGGGTCCCTAATTCATGGGTTGTCGGATGAAACATTGAAACAATGAAATAAATACATAATTTTATATTTTAATCATATACTTCCATTAAGTTTAAGTTCTACTTAAAGAGACCGACCGAAAGGGATTTTCTGATTTCAACCGAAACCAGACCGAAATTTAAATATGACTTTCGAAAGAAAAAAAATCGAAGCCGAAGGCAATTTCGGCCGAAACCAACAAAAGTTGAATGAGAACTAAAGATTTAACTATTTCAAAACTCGTTTTCGCACTCGTTCTGCGCAACGCGAAAAATGACGGAACTAATTTTCTGGTCTTATGTGACTCATAAGATTTACCCAAGGAATTGATTGATTGATTGGAGTATTTATATAGCGCTCATTCCATGCTATGATAGCATGCTCACGGCGCTCCGATGTTCGATGTTCGAGAGGCATCACTGCTGCCAGTTAGGCGCATGTGAACTCCATCTCCCCATCTCCGGGTTTGAATTCAGAGTTGCCTTCTCTTAGATGAGTTGCCGTCCAAGGTTAGCGAGTCCCATCCACCCGGGAGTTGCCGGAATGTTTCATTTTATCAATGTTATCCACCTATCGGGACTCCATCGCCGGGTTTGAATTCAGAGTTGCCTTCTCTGGGCTTTGGTTGGGATTGAACTCCAGACCATCAACTTGAGATTTGCTCAGTTTAGACCACTCGGCCACCCAGCATTGACCTCCCCCATACATTTGCCCAACCCTCACCCCTTTTTGTAGTGTAAGTAAGCAAAAAACGTCTTAACCACTTCTATTTTTAGCCAACCGAAATTATTGTGACCTAAGCATCGTTGTTAATCATCCAAATTGGAACAGGTTTAACTCTGAAATAGTCAATTTAACATTTTCTCATCACACGCCCCCGCCCCCCCCCCCCCCCACACACAAACACGCATCACCAGACGGAACAAATAATTTTGTACGGCATTCGATAACAATCAATATGAGAGATTTTGTATTCTGTATTCTTAATGTCACAGTCACATTGTGTCATCCAGTGAATAGTATGGTATGGCATCTTTCCGTCTACGAGAGACGAAAGATTATCTTGTCTGGTTGCAGCTCTTCGCGTGGCTAATGAGACCGATCCTTGAATGGCAGTCTCTTGTGCATGTCCCGCACACGAATGCGGTGGAGTAGCGTTTTCTTGCCTTTCTCCGCGCTCTCTTCACAGCTGCTTCCGCCCTGTAGAGCTCCTCGGCACGTAGTGATCCTTCCTTCACGATGCCCCGCCATGTGGATCGATCCTCCGCCAGGTCCTCCCAATTTGAGATGTTGATGTTAGCCACCTTCATATCTCTTTTGCAAATGTCTATGTATCTGAGACGAGGTCGTCCAACTGACCTTTTCCCTGTCGTCAGCTCGCTGTACAGCACGTCCTTAGGTATGCGACCAGGTTGCATTCGCTTGACATGCCCAAGCCAGCGAAGGCGTCTTTGGATTAAAAGGGCTGGGACGCTGCACATATTTGTTTGAGACAGGACATCCGTGTTGGGGACTTTTTCCTGCCATTTGATGTCAAGGATGCGGCGCAGGCATCTGATGTGGAAGCCATTGAGCCTTTTTTCGTGCCTGTTGTATGTGGTCCAAGACTCATATCCATAGAGGAGTGTGCTCAGTACGCAGGCCTGGTATACCTGCAGCTTAGTTCTTGTTGTGAGCTTGGCATTGGACTAGACTCTTTTCTTCAATCTCGTCATGACAGTTGCGGCCCTCCCTATCCTACCACTTATCTCATCCTCCATTGAGAGGGTGCTCGATATGTTCGACCCTAGATATGTGAATCTGGGTCAAACATTTTCCCGAAAAACTATTTACCACCCCTCCCCTCTCTTTTTGCCTTATTGAAATTTCATTTTTGGAAAAAATGGACAAGTAATTAATCATGCGGCAGTGAACAGTGCTCGCAGAGTATTCGTTACATATTATATGATGACAGCAAGACGTCGAGCAATAATGAATATCGGATTGCCGGCCTACAGACAGGGTGACAACCTGACTTTGGGTAGAAGACCGAAGGTCTCAATCACTTTCGGCCAGAAACCGAAGCCGAAATTCGGTCGATCTCTAGCATATTACTTGTACATATCCTTTCATTTAGTTCTGCATATACTGACCTATTACCACTACATATAATTCCATTTAGCTATGTATGTACTGACATATTACCACTACATATAATTCCATTTAGTTCTACATGTACTGACCTGTTACTTGTACATATCCTTTCATTTAGTTCTGCATATACTGACCTATTACCACTACACATAATTCCATTTAGCTCTGTATGTACTGACATATTACCACTACATATAATTCCATTTAGCTCTGCATGTACTGACCTATTACTTGTGCATATAATTCCATTTAGTTCTACACATCTCTGTCAGAGTTGATTTCAAAAGCCTATTATTTAAAACTAAACAAAAAGTGAAGCACATTTAAAGTTTTAAAAATTCATAGAGCTTAAAAAACTAACAAAAATTAAACTGCGAATTTTGAAACTTGCATTTTATTTTACCATTATTACTGATTATAATTATTATATTATTTAATTGTGTTCCTTCACGCTATTAAAAACCCTTGATTAAAAATTATTGGGTCACGGATCACCATGTTTTTTTTAAATAAATAGATTTCGTAACGCAAAAGTGTGGTTGGGAATCTTTGTTCTACCTATTAATAATTTACCGAAGCTTTATACTTTTACGATGTTACTCGTTGATTAATAAACGTTTCATTTAAAGAAGTAGAAATCCATACCCAGATTTGTATACTATTTTCCCGCCAACCAGTTCACCCCAGGCCAAGTACGCGACAAAAGAGATCAGAGATAAACTCCGCATTGTCAGGAAAGAGGACGGAGAATTCTGGTAACATTATTTTCGTTTTGTTTGAGAAAGAAATTGCATTAGAATATAAGAAAACTTTAAACCATAACTTCATTATATATATATACATATATATGGTAACTTAATACTGGGAGAGTCTTAAATGTTCATTTTGCTGGCCTAAACGAACTAAATTTAACTAACAATTTTAAGCGAATGCTGTCAGTTGTCAGTGAGTTGTAAAAATATTGTTTTTAAAAGAAAAAAAAAAAAACTGAGAAGATATTCAGATTTGAATTTTCAGTTTATAAATTCGAACCATGAAACAAATGTATGAAACAAATAAACGATTTATAACGTAAAATTTAATTGACTTTTGAAGGATGCCCTTTGATGAATTCATTGAAAGCTTTGAGATGTTTGAGATCTGCCACCTGGATCCTGACGCCATGATTGAAGAGTTGGAGGATAATCAAGTCAGTTGTTTTAGTATTCGCACTTACCTGTGTGTTTTATTAGTATTCGTACTTACCTGTGTGTTTTATTAGTATTAGCACTTACCTGTGTGTTTTTATTAGTATTAGCACTTACCTGTGTGTTTTATTAGTATTAGCATTTACCTGTGTGTTTTATTAGTATTAACACTTACCTGTGTGTTTTATTAGTAGTAGCACTTACCTGTGTGTTTTATTAGTATTAGCACTTAACTGTGTGTTTTATTAGTATTAGCACTTACCTGTGCGTTTTATTAGTATTCGCACGTACCTGTGTGTTTATTAGTATTCGCACTTACCTGTGTGTTTGTTAGTATTCGCACTTACCTGTGTGTTTTATTAGTATTCACACTTACCTGTATGTTTTATTTGTACAAAATGGGTAATTTTTTTCTTTCAATTAATGTGTGTCTTAATATATACATTTTGAGAAAAAGGCGCCTAAATTATGGTTTTACCGCGGGCGTTGCGTTTGTTTGCTATGGATCTTGTACTAAGAGGAGTCTATTTTATATTACACTTAAACATGTGCATTTTTTTTAAAGTAACGCATCTCCTTATTTTACTTAATATTTAAGGCAAAAAGAAAAAAACAAACTTTGGCTTCAAAAACATTGTTTTTTTCAAATTAATGGTTATTTTATGACAACGTTTTGGTGCATGTTTGGGGATTAAAGAGTGTAAGGACTACATTTGGTGCATGTTTGGGGATTAAAGAGTGCAGGGACTACGTTTTGGTGCATGTTTGGGGATTAAAGAGTGCAGGGACTACATTTTGGTGCATGTTTGGGGATTAAAGAGTGCAGGGACTACATTTGGTGCATGTTTGGGGATTAAAGAGTGCAGGGACGACGTTTTGGAGCATGTTTGGGGATTAAAGAGTGCAGGGACATAATATAATGAAAACAATGCAACCTGTGTTATTAACTTAGTTATGTGTCGTCCAATGAATCGCACGTCTGCCGTTTGGTTAAATGTGGTGTTCTAACATTATTTCATTTCATCAAATCAACATTGAGGAAAGCAAAAAATTTAAAATATCAGTTTAAAGGATTCGAACTCGCTCCACTTTAGCAGCAGGGTGGGCCTCTCAACGCCTAAACCACTTTGCTATTTACTTAGTTTTAAAGAAATATTTGTGGTGTAAAAGATCCTCAACGTGTTTTAGCTCGATTCCTGAGTCCCGTTAGTTTCTTTTGATCTGCGGCATCCGGTATTTGAAATACTTCACCTGATTTATTCTCGAGTAATGGACATTTGTATTCGATAGGCATATATACAATACAGTAAACTTTGGAGGGACTCAATTCGATTTTCGGAAATGTTATAGTGGGGGCCTAACTGCGTATTCTCTCAATGTAACGCTGTTTCAACAGTTGCCTCTCTTAGCATCAGTTCCAGCTAGGGGTCGCAATCCGGGATCCCGAATTTCGAAAATACCGGAACATAATTCATGCTCGAAAATACCGGGATTGGATTTATGTAAACCGGGATTTTCGATAATCCCGGGATTTCATTTTCAATTTTAAAAAAAAAATGTTTCACTTAGTTTCCACGTCGTAGTTAAAGCAAGACATAGCAATAATTTATGACATGTGCAAATCCATCACACAAAGTGTCTCAAGTTCAAAGAAAGCCGACCGACGGGCTAGATCTGTGTATTTGTCAAGAATCATGACGTGATTAGTTTTGTATTTTCATCATGCGTGTGTAGTGTGTAAGTGGAGACGAGTCGCGACCTGAAGGTACAGGATTGGTAAGTAAATGTCTTCATATTATTGGCAAATAAGTAATTTGTATAATCGAATTAAGGTCGAATGTTGACTTCCATTAAGAGTTTGTATGGAAATAATAACACGTTGCACTCAAATCACGGGGTCAAATGTTAATTTAAAAAATATTTTGTGATTGCTTGATTTCTTTTAATTATGCAAAAAAACCTACACATTAAAAAATATGAGTAAATCCGTATTTTGATAATCAACTATCTTAAGTTTAAGACACAGAAAAATAATGTTACTTCTATTTTGTGATAACAAATATTAATAATTTACATTCAACTCATAATTGATTTTCGAGCTATTTTGTCTCAGGCTGAGTTTCCCAGTTTGTCTGTACCGTGGTTAGCCAAAATTTACATGACAAATTAAACATTTAAAAAAAGTTTTACACGTCAAACCAATTCGATTTAATTAATAATTTTTTTAATGATTTATTTTCACAGGTTGATAGAAAGAAATGTGGGACCCTGAAAAAAATAAACCTAAATTTGAAAAGCATATGTAACTATCGGAAACAAAGACATCAGTTTGGCATTATTTCTTGAAAGCTACAGACAATCTCTCAGCTAAATGTATTAGATGTAACAAGATACTTAAAACATTGGAACAACTTCAGGCCTTCACTCTCATTTATAGTCTGCACATTCCAGTGATTTCTTTGACGTATTTTTATGGCCAGATTGCGACCAGATGCGAAAACTATCGTGGATATTCAAAAGTTTGGTCAGACAGTGGATTCCTCGTTGGAAATATATTTGAACAATGAAATTGAGCATCTTGGATCTGAGCATGATGAACTTGATGATACACTGCCGCTTAAGAGACAATTAGAAATTGAAATACAAAAGAAACTTCAGGCTTAGGATAATACTTCCAGAACAGCGGATGGAGACATTGATACATTGGTAAAAATAGATATGGTTTTATTTGATAAAGGCGGTTCAAGAGGAAGATATCTAGAAATTGCTTATGATAGCCTAAGGTCTATTGCTTCAAACGGTGTGGATATTGTCATTTTAAAATCTCATTATTGAAATTTGACCAAAGATTAAAACAACACCAATTATTTTAATATTTGATTATAAAACTATTTAAATTAAAAAGTTACGAATATTTTTTTTTTCATTTGATTAAAGTCTGAAGATAAAAATTTGTGTTATTGTTAAAAGCTTATTAAAAATCAAAATGTGATATTTGTTGTGAATGTTTTTATTTCATTGATAAATCCTCAACTCTAATATTGAATCTCGACTAAAAATTTTCTAAATATCGAAATTACCGGGATTCCGGTATTCGTAAACTACAATATAGAAAATACCGTTTTGGCAAAAGGGACCGGTTTTGCGACCCCTAGTTCCAGCCACACGACTTGAATTATATTGTTTTTTTATGTAATGATTTTAGGACAAACAAACATGGAAGTCATCAACGGTACACGGAGCATGGGTCAAAGGTTCTTCTGCGGGTGGAAATGGCGACGCCCCTGACGAAGGTGAGGTTCGTGTAGTAATAAAATTATGATATCTGAATTTTTTCCAAATGTCTCTTCTCAGTTTTGTAACAGTTAATGTTGTATCAGTTAATTCATCAGCACCGTGGCCTGCTATGGAAAGAGTCAATTCAGTAGCTGAAGACATTCTGCAATCTTGTACAAAGTTAATTCTCTAATTCCCAAAATATGTAGCATAATCATGTTGCACCATTTAAAAGATAAGCCAAAAAATGACGACTTTAATATCTGCCGTAGTTTTTTTTATTAAGTGTGCAGAGGTGTTTAATCTGATGAAGTTTCCTTGAGTTACCTTCCATCTTAATAAGCTTTAATTGGCCTTGCTAACTGACTTCACCTATTCTTGATCTCGTGCAGTTTGGTGTAGGGGTCCTAAATTTTTTTAAACAAGGGGACCATCAGACACTTTTGCGGGCCGGACTATAGTTTTAAATAAAACATGAACTTATTTCTGTGAAACCTTCTCGTACCTTATCTGTAGTACAGACCGCACCACCACCCTTGCCGAAATAAAAAGGAAAAACACTTTTCATTGACATAAAGCTATTAGTATTTCAAAGGGATCTATTGGCCTGTCTTTTGGCTAGTGAAATTATCAATGCACGGTTCATTAATTTTCTCTTCTAGCCGGGTATCCGTACGACGGCTAGGTGCAACGCGTTAAGGACCCATGCTTTAACGTTTGACCCAACTCCCCCCTCCCCATCTGTATTGTTGCATCAGCTTAACAATAAAAGTTAAAAGGTTATCTCGGAAATTAGAATGAACGAAATTTGTTCGTAAGAAAATTGTTTTACGAAAGTTTATTTTCTAATGGAAAATTTGCTTACAATTGTATTTCAACCAGGATCCTTGGTTTAATGTTGTCTTTATATATATATATATATATTGTTTTATTTAATCACCTGAATTGTAATACATCACCATTTTACTCGTCAGATCTATTTTGGACAAACATTTTATTTAATCACATGAATTGTAATACATCACCATTTTACTCGTCAGATCTATTTTGGACAAACCCGCAGTATTATTTCACCGTACGTGGCTCAGGTGGCGAAGGCGCTGAGCAAAGCACTTTGATCGCTTCTCTCATACAAAAGAGTAAGAACAACAAGATAGAAATTGAAATTGGTGTTAGAATCTACCAGGTAAAATAAATGCTGTGACTTGATGATTTTAAAGCATTTTAAGTTCATGTAAATATTGCACTCTGTTCTTTGAATACCAATTCAGAAAAACAATTCAATTGCATGAGCGAAATCTACTCTGTAAAACATAGATTTATTAGGCATAATTTTATATTTAATTAAAAAAAAATAATACGTTTTTGCGAAGAATAAAAAAAAAACAAAAAAAACTTTCTGTTAAAATTGTGAAATGAAAGAAAAATTAAAAGTGGTGCAAAAATATTTTTAAAAACTTGAAAATATCTACTTTTCACGATTATATATTTCATTTTTTTTTACATGAAGTCGCGTTAATTTCTTAAAAGTTTTTTTTTTAACTTGTCAACTTTATACAAATTATAAATACAAAATTTAAGACGAAACAATGTTAATATTTCCAGTCATCGAGTCCTGTGGTTGGTCAGTTTAACAGCACAAACGCATCGTCGCTGAAGTTGGTGCATGACAGTTCACCGACTCACAGACGGGAAGCGAGCAAACGTTTCCAAGTGTCCCCTGGTGACTACGTCATCATCCCATACACGGGCAAGCCGGATCAAGAATCCGAGTTCATCTTGAGGCTGTATTCAGAGCATCCCGTGGAGATACGTCGGGCTACTTTCTAGAGTTGAACCAGGGATAAAGGATACTCGCCCATGCACCTGCACGCATCTTTACAATATAGATTATATATAGGCCTAGATATGTTAGAAGAGACGCAAAAATGCAAATCGTGAATAAGGACAGCGTCCTTACTGATGTCTGATGGTAACAGCGAATTTTGGATAGCCTGTGGATTTTTAGTGTAGAACATAATCTCAAGTTTATGTATAAAATAACCCAGTTCATTTTAACAAAGTAAACTTTTAATTTTCTTTTTCGGATATGGTTTACAAATAGAGTAAAACACGTTACAGTTATCTATACCGGGATAACAATTGCATACTTTGATAAGGTTTTAAAATGTGGCATTGTTGTTTTAGAGATTGACCAAGACAAGGGAAGCTAAAGACCAGGTATAAAATAAAGTAATCATTTTTTCGAAGCCACGTCCTACTTAGCGTATTAATCTAATGGAGACAGGTCCTCATCGTTTATGGAATGCATCGTTTTGATTGATGTTGGCGACAATTTGGTTTGCAACGAGTCGGTTTGCAACAGTTCTGTTTGCAACCATTCGCCTTCTCACTATGTCACAGTAGGTAAATCCTCCAACCCTTTTAAAATCTTATAAATTTGATTTTCTGTGAGTTGGTAGTGAATAGTAAGTCATGTTAGTTGCGGTCAAAGCAATATTAGTAATAATGCTACCCTGGGTATTATTAGTAAAGCTAATTTGACGACTAAATAGAACTTATATATCTGAAATGATGGAATAAATAAAATAAATTTCAGCCGTATTACTTTTACGCATGCTATCCACCCGTATTACTTGCAGACATGCTATCTTGAGAAAACAGTTTTGAGACAAGAGTTTTGAGAAAGAAATTTGAGACAAAAGTTTTATAAAGAAATTTTGAGACCATAGTTTTATAAAGAAATTTTGAAACAATAGTTATGAGACATGAGTTTTGAGACAAGAATTTTGAGACCGTCAAATAAAAAATAATCATGAGGACTCCCAGTTTTAAATTCAATTTTAACTTCATGTGTAATGAGTGTTCACTATAATTATAGGTTATATAATATATAATACCATTTCTGTTCATTATGATAATTATATCGAATTCCATGTTATATCGCATGTAAAGCCTCTTAATATTTCTGTACCCATTAAGATTTAAAAAATAATAAAACCATTAAATTAAGTTCACAATTAATGTGTATAGATTTACATCACCGACAAAAGCTGTGCTACGTCTGGACCTATTGCATATTCGTGCACAGATCATTGTTATGAACTGAAATGATTTTTTAAAAAATCAATGTTTTTTTTTTTTTAAATTGTTTTTTTTAATTTATAAGCCCCCATTTGCATGCTTTAGACTCAACAGGCCGAGAATACAATCAAATGTTTCAAATGAACTTTGAAATAGATGGTCGCGGACTTGTGTCGTTATGAACCCTTAATGTGATACTTATATTAGTAATGTCTTTGAAAGCACATAGGTGAAACTATGGAACTAATGTTCACGAAATGTGTTAATTCTCTGCACGTACATATTCCTGTAAAAATGAAATTAAATGAATAGAATAACGGGACATTGACGTGCATGCTTAGTTGTTTGGAATTAATTGGACATTGACGTTCATGCCATAGTTGTTTGGAATTAATTGGACATTGACGTTCATGCCATAGTTGTTTGGAATTAATTGGACATTGACGTTCATGCCATAGTTGTTTGGAATTAATTGGACATTGACGTTCATGCCATAGTTGTTTGGAATTAATTGGACATTGACGTTCATGCCATAGTTGTTTGGAATTAATTGGACATTGACGTTCATGCCATAGTTGTTTGGTATTAAAAGGACATTGACGTGCATGCTTAGTTGTTTGGAATTAATAGGACATTGACGTGCATGCTTAGTTGTTTGGTATTAAAAGGACATTGATGTTCATGCTTAGTTGTTTAGAATTAATAGGACATTGACGTGCATGCTTAGTTGTTTAGAATTAATAGGACATTGAAGTGCATGCTTAGTTGTTTGGTATTAAAAGGACATTGACG
Source organism: Omphiscola glabra (assembly GCA_964017045.1). Classification (NCBI taxonomy): domain Eukaryota; kingdom Metazoa; phylum Mollusca; class Gastropoda; family Lymnaeidae; genus Omphiscola; species Omphiscola glabra. Next base: position 24,677,710 of record OZ024795.1, read on the forward strand.
TTCATGCTTAGTTGTTTAGAATTAATAGGACATTGACGTGCATGCTTAGTTGTTTAGAATTAATAGGACATTGACGTGCATGCTTAGTTGTTTAGAATTGATATGACATTGACGTGCATGCTTAGTTGTTTAGAATTATAGGGCATTGACGTGCATGCTTAGTTGTTTAGAATTAATAGGACATTGACGTACATGCTTAGTTGTATAGAATTAATAGGACATTGTAGGGTTTCTATCGCTCGTTTTGACATTAGCTAAAAGTCAATTTAATAACAACTGTAACTGTTTTACAAGTACATAGTTATTGGTGTCGTTAACAATTGCATGAATGATGATCAAATCAACAAAAAAACAAGTATTTTTAAAAATCAATGGGATATATTAAAAAGAAAATTGTCATTGTCCTATAGACAAGATATACCTAACAAATTAATAAATGTATCCATTTAATTAGTTCTTGTGTATTAAAATAACATTATATAAGGTTCTTTATTTTTCAAAATAAATGAGAATTTTAATTTATTACATTGTACATATTCATTTTCAGCACATACATAAATACATATTATATCCACGACAACATTTTAAAAGTAAAACAGTTCAAAAACAAGGCATCTAAACTATTTAATTAGCGTTTGTAGACACCATCCATAAAAGAGCTCCAGTAGTGACAATAATGACTTAATTAGTGATCATTTAGATTGGGTTGCCGCTAGGGTAGCACGCTGGTCAATTCATACTGACTGACTGGGGAACAGAACATCAAAGGAAGAATTCGCCCTGATCGAGCTCATCTTATGCGTCTGTGATGAAATGCGTGGGATGTATTCCTCCAAAATATTTTTAATTTTATAATAGTTCCTCAGGTGAAGGGCAGTGGCGTAGCGAGCTTAACTCGCGCCCGGGGCACAATACCTTTTTAGCGCCCTCCAATACCTTTTTAGCGCCCCCCTATTCGAAAACCATACAATATTATAATAAAATATACAATTTGGCGCCCCTTTGTGAGTAGCGCCCGGGGCATGATGCCCCCCCCCTCACTACGCCACTGGTGAAGGGTGTTCGTTTGTGTGGTGTTACTAACTTACTTGATTAGTCTATTTAATTTGATGTCAGACGATGAATTCTAACACCAGCTGGTAATACTGAAGTTTAGTATAGGCTTCCAATTGTTGCATTGAAGAATAAATTAATAAATTGTTTGTTTACGCCAAAATTGTACGATTTTTTAAAGATAGAAATAGAAAAGACCTTGGTTGACTTATTTATACAGACTTTGGCCGTGTTCATGCCACGTCAGCTTATTATTAATAGTGACACCAAGGTACATATACTGTCTCTACATGACCTATAAATAAGCTTGTGATTATGTTGTGGTTCACACCCTTCAGATATTAAAGCCAACGATGATTGTATCATCAGCAAGTTTAATGAATGGATTGGTTTTGCTTGGTCTCTAGATATCATCATTAGTGTATGGTGTATACAGGACAGGGGAGAGAACTCAACCTTGTGTCGCTCCAGTACTTATTTCTCTAGGTGCCCGCTACTGATAACTCACCATAACAAATAGCTAAAACGTTCAGTATCCACGCTTGGATATTTGAATTTACACCTAACGAGCACAGTGTGAAATGCTGATGAGCAGTCTAGGAAAAGCACCCAAGCATGTTTTTTTAAGGCTGTCTGGGTGATGGTAATGTCTTTCCGATAATAGTAAGATGGCATCATCAGTACTTCAGATTTAGCAGCAAATTGGTCGGGGTTAAATAATAGTAAGATGGCATCATCAGTACTTCAGATTTAGCAGCAAATTGGTCGGGGTTAAATAATAGTAAGATGGCATCATCAGTACTTCAGATTTAGCAGCAAATTGGTCGGGGTTAAATAATAGTAAGATGGCATCATCAGTACTTCAGATTTAGCAGCAAATTGGTCGGGGTTAAATAATAGTAAGATGGCATCATCAGTACTTCAGATTTAGCAGCAAATTGGTCGGGGTTAAATAATAGTAAGATGGCATCATCAGTACTTCAGATTTAGCAGCAAATTGGTCGGGGTTAAATAATAGTAAGATGGCATCATCAGTACTTATAGATTTAGCAGCAAATTGGTCGGGGTTAAATAATAGTAAGATGGCATCATCAGTACTTATAGATTTAGCAGCAAATTGGTCGGGGTTAAATAATAGTAAGATGGCATCATCAGTACTTATAGATTTAGCAGCAAATTGGTCGGGGTTAAATAATAGTAAGATGGCATCATCAGTACTTATAGATTTAGCAGAAAATTGGTCGGGGTTAAATAATAGTAAGATGGCATCATCAGTACTTCAGATTTAGCAGCAAATTGGTCGGGGTTAAATAATAGTAAGATGGCATCCTCAGTACTTCAGATTTAGCAGCAAATTGGTCGGGGTTAAATAATAGTAAGATGGCATCATCAGTACTTCAGATTTAGCAGCAAATTGGTCGGGGTTAAATAATAGTAAGATGGCATCCTCAGTACTTCAGATTTAGCAGCAAATTGGTCGGGGTTAAATAATAGTAAGATGGCATCCTCAGTACTTATAGATTTAGCAGCAAATTGGTCGGGGTTAAATAATAGTAAGATGGCATCCTCAGTACTTATAGATTTAGCAGCAAATTGGTCGGGGTTAAATAATAGTAAGATGGCATCCTCAGTACTTCAGATTTAGCAGCAAATTGGTCGGGGTTAAGTTTTTTCCGTACTTCATTCAAAATGTTTACCCTCCCTCCTCTTTTCCCATAATTGTAAAAAATTTGTAACACTAATTAGTCAAATTAAATCTTTTTATCACACATCGTCTCATGACACCACTTCCCCCATTTTTTCTCCTTTTTCTTTTACATTTTGACACTTGGCCTTGTCTATGGATGGCCCAAAAGTCATCATGATGATTTAGAAATAATGTAATGTATTTCTTGAAGATAGAGCCCACATTTTTTTAATTCATCAGATTTGATATCAGTAAAATAGTTGATTTACCTTAGTCGCAAAGTGTCGTAGTAAGGTAGATGTGTTATGTAATGTGTGCACGACCGCAAGGTTCATTGACAATCACGAAAACAAGGTTCACATTGACAATCACGAAAACAAGGTTCACATTGACAATCACGAAAACAAGGTTCACATTGACAATCACGAAAACAAGGTTCACATTGACAATCACGAAAACAAGGTTCACATTGACAATCACGAAAACAAGGTTCACATTGACAATCACGAAAACAAGGTTCACATTGACAATCACGAAAACAAGGTTCACATTGACAATCACGAAAACAAGGTTCACATTGACAATCACGAAAACAAGGTTCACATTGACAATCACGAAAACAATGTTCACATTGACAATCACGAAAACAATGTTCACATTGACAATCACGAAAACAAGGTTCACATTGACAATCACGAAAACAAGGTTCACATTGACAATCACGAAAACAAGGTTCACATTGACAATCACGAAAACAAGGTTCACATTGACAATCACGAAAACAAGGTTCACATTGACAATCACGAAAACAAGGTTCACATTGACAATCACGAAAACAAGGTTCACATTGACAATCACGAAAACAAGGTTCACATTGACAATCACGAAAACAAGGTTCACATTGACAATCACGAAAACAAGGTTCACATTGACAATCACGAAAACAAGGTTCACATTGACAATCACGAAAACAAGGTTCACATTGACAATCACGAAAACAAGGTTCACATTGACAATCACCAAAACAAGGTTCACATTGACAATCACGAAAACAAGGTTCACATTGACAATCACGAAAACAAGGTTCACATTGACAATCACGAAAACAAGGTTCACATTGACAATCACGAAAACAAGGTTCACATTGACAATCACGAAAACAAGGTTCACATTGACAATCACGAAAACAAGGTTCACATTGACAATCACGAAAACAAGGTTCACATTGACAATCACGAAAACAAGGTTCACATTGACAATCACGAAAACAAGGTTCACATTGACAATCACGAAAACAATGTTCACATTGACAATCACGAAAACAATGTTCACATTGACAATCACGAAAACAAGGTTCACATTGACAATCACGAAAACAAGGTTCACATTGACAATCACGAAAACAAGGTTCACATTGACAATCACGAAAACAAGGTTCACATTGACAATCACGAAAACAAGGTTCACATTGACAATCACGAAAACAAGGTTCACATTGACAATCACGAAAACAAGGTTCACATTGACAATCACGAAAACAATGTTCACATTGACAATCACGAAAACAATGTTCACATTGACAATCACGAAAACAAGGTTCACATTGACAATCACGAAAACAAGGTTCACATTGACAATCACGAAAACAAGGTTCACATTGACAATCACGAAAACAAGGTTCACATTGACAATCACGAAAACAAGGTTCACATTGACAATCACGAAAACAAGGTTCACATTGACAATCACGAAAACAAGGTTCACATTGACAATCACGAAAACAAGGTTCACATTGACAATCACGAAAACAAGGTTCACATTGACAATCACGAAAACAAGGTTCACATTGACAATCACGAAAACAAGGTTCACATTGACAATCACGAAAACAAGGTTCACATTGACAATCACGAAAACAAGGTTCACATTGACAATCACCAAAACAAGGTTCACATTGACAATCACGAAAACAAGGTTCACATTGACAATCACGAAAACAAGGTTCACATTGACAATCACGAAAACAAGGTTCACATTGACAATCACGAAAACAAGGTTCACATTGACAATCACGAAAACAAGGTTCACATTGACAATCACGAAAACAAGGTTCACATTGACAATCACGAAAACAAGGTTCACATTGACAATCACGAAAACAAGGTTCACATTGACAATCACGAAAACAAGGTTCACATTGACAATCACGAAAACAATGTTCACATTGACAATCACGAAAACAATGTTCACATTGACAATCACGAAAACAAGGTTCACATTGACAATCACGAAAACAAGGTTCACATTGACAATCACGAAAACAAGGTTCACATTGACAATCACGAAAACAAGGTTCACATTGACAATCACGAAAACAAGGTTCACATTGACAATCACGAAAACAAGGTTCACATTGACAATCACGAAAACAAGGTTCACATTGACAATCACGAAAACAAGGTTCACATTGACAATCACGAAAACAAGGTTCACATTGACAATCACGAAAACAAGGTTCACATTGACAATCACGAAAACAAGGTTCACATTGACAATCACGAAAACAAGGTTCACATTGACAATCACGAAAACAAGGTTCACATTGACAATCACGAAAACAAGGTTCACATTGACAATCACGAAAACAAGGTTCACATTGACAATCACCAAAACAAGGTTCACATTGACAATCACGAAAACAAGGTTCACATTGACAATCACGAAAACCAAAGAAACGTTTAAAACATGATTGATTCCTTTTCAAGATTAAAAGCACGCCTTTGATGATTTTACACTTGAACAAATGATTAAAACGGTTGAATTAACAAACTATTAAAAAATAATGTAGTGAGCTCTTCGCGCTGCACACATGTCATTACACATTATATTAAAATATCTAAAACCCACTAAATGTTGTATCAGAGTCGTCACTCCCTATGGGTGCAGGAGGTATCGGGTGGTTAAGGGGCCCAAAGTTGTGAAGTGAAAAAAAAAAATTAAAAAATTATTTTAAATTAAACTGAATTGCATTAAATAGCTAAACGTGTAATATGTACAATGAACTCCCATTCAACAAAAGGTATTTTTTTGAATATCATGTGCAAAGAAATACATTTTGCTAAATGGGAGTTGCCATATGACAACACATTTTTGGTAAAAATATTTCATAAAATATAGTTCTTAAAAAGTTTTGGTCTAGGTTCAGGGTCATTTCGCTAACGCAAGTTGGAGCAAGTGTGGTCAAACGTGGTCAAGTATGGTCAAATGTGGTAAAATGTGGTCAAACGTGGTCACATTTAAGCACTGCCAACAACTTAGAGTTAAAGACTAAAACATATCTTTACGCCAAAGTATGTTGCGGGCGCAGAGGTGGTCTAGTGTTGGAATACTCGCCTGCCACGCGGGTGACTCGGGTTCGATTCCCGGTCGATAAAAAAAATATATATGTATATATATCTATTTTGTGAACTGAAATAATGAAATGTTGCCATTACTAAGGTTCAAAAATGCTTGTACCCCCGTACAGTGATGATTTCGTTTTAGTTACGTCTTCGTCGTATAATGCAAAGACGAAATGACTATGATCAGGCTTATCATTTATGATTAACAAACTTTCCCTCCTAACCAGTCAACACTAGGAAAAAAAAATCACTGTAAAATAAATAAGCTAAGTAATCATAAGAATCAGAAAAAAAACGTATGAAATTTGTTGGCAACTTTTTATTTTTTATTTTACACGCATTGCTTTTCTCGACTTTGATTCATTCATTATGCATACCAGACAGATGCCTTAGAAGCTCGATTTGGTATGTATAGACAGTTGGCTGAGGCCCATTGCTTTTGTATGAAAATTTTTATTATGTGTGAAACATATGGTTGATTTTTTCATATTCGTTAGTAGATTACTCACTCTGTAGTCTTGATTTTGTTGTGGTAAACTTTTAAGAAAAAATAAAAATAAGTTAAACTTTCAAACTCACTTTAACTTGTTTTAACTTTTGTAATATATATGTACCGTATGTAAAAGTATTGTTATCAGCCGTCTGTGCCAGTTTGTAGTATTTTGTGTCGTTAACATATGCTATTTGTCTTGGTCTAAAATGATATTATGGGTCTAGGCCTATATCAATCGATTGACTGTAAGCGCATAAAAAAAATTACCGCTCCAAATATTTTTTATTCAAACATGTAACTTATGTTAGTTAGATTAATGTATGTTTAAGCTGACATTCAAGGAATAGCAGAAGTACCGGCAGTGCCGTCTCACGGCATGAGACATGGTGGCGACGAAGTCAAAGATGGCCGTGGGCATCAAAAATCATAATTTCGGTGCTAATAGTTGCCCTGCCCCCCCCCCCTTTTTTTTCTTTCTCCGATGCCTGAAATACTACCCCGACTCCCCGGCGGAAAAATGACCTGAAAGAAACTAGTCAAAACGTATAGCCTTATCTAGGCCATAATGCTGTTTATAAGATTACTTGAATAGTAGGCTATAGATAGTCGTGCTATCAGACTACTGTGGCCTGCGTGCTATCAGACTACTGTGGCCTGCGTGCTATCATATCACAACGCTGTGATAAGGCCTTCAGTTTCTAGTGATTTTCTAGTAGGTCATGGGTTAACACGGTACGGGAGAGTCCCGTGGGGACAAAATAATACGCTCGATCTACGTACAAAAAAAATTTGACGGAGCTCCATCTACGTACAAACAAATTTGACGGAGCTCGATCTACGTACAAACAAATTTGACGGAGCTCGATCTACGTACAAACAAATTTGACGGAGCTCGATCTACGTACAAACAAATTTGACGGCGCTCGATCTACGTACAAACAAATTTGACGGCGCTCGATCTACGTACAAACAAATTTGACGGCGCTCGATCTACGTACAAACAAATTTGACGGATTTTTAGAAGATAGAAAGTCTATAATAAAAAAAAATATTTAAAAAGGAAACTTTGATAAATATTTCATTAACGTCACAGAAATTTTAAAATGATAATATTGATGTATGTAACGTTGTAGATTACAGATTTTATGGGTCCAGTTGTTTAAATTAAATACACAGCGTGACAAAATGGTTGGTGATGTCATGCCACTTTCTAGGTTGTGGAGTGAAGGAGTGATACTCAATCGAAACATATTGAGAATCCCTCAAGCTTCGTTATAGTATTAATAGATGGAGCGGGGATAGGATGGCGCAACATTTTTTGCAAGCGAAGGGTTAACCAACTATCACATTCTTCCTTCTAATCTAACCAATGATAGAGTGCGCTATTTATAGATACTTAGTAAGCAGATCACATGATTTCTGCCGAATATAAAAAGGGCGTTTCGCTGTCACCGGTTGTGTCAGAGCGACGACAGCAGCAGTTGTGTACGTCTGCCCCCCGCTACCATGACTACCAGTATGTTTTTACTGGTTGATTGGAAGCGGTTGCTGTCACTGCGTCCGAAATAACATCTTGTCTCAAAAGCTTACTTCGTTACCTCTTGGGATGTTCGTGTTCCAGGAAAATACTCGGAGTGTTAGATTTTGGCCGCTCTAGTGATAAAAGAAGAGCGCGCCAAGCTGTCTTCCATTCCCGGTTGTCAGGGACGCCGTACCCACAGCAACCCCGCCATTACCTTCATGAGGTGCTAAGGGGTGGGTGCGGTGCACCCTGTCGACCACCGAGATCACATCGCCGGCTCTCCTGTGCGACGGCAGTGGCTCGACCATTCCATCGTGAGTTACCAGGGGTCAGCTTTGTGGTCACGGTGGTGCCGGGTTTAAGCACCAGGAGATTTACCTTACAGGAAGTTGAGTTGCAGTATTCAGTATTTTGTTTGCATGTTTGTTTTTGTTTTGTTGGTACTCTCGTTACTTGTAAAAACTTTAAGCGTTGCTTTAAAACTTCCTTACCTTTTTAACTTGCTGTCTCTTTATTTTATCATTAGCTTAATTTTCTGCTCTTAAATTTTCTTAGATATATATTATATCTTTTTTCCCCCTCTTTCGTAAAAAAATAGCCAGTGTACCCGTGAAAGTTTTCGTTTTATGTCCGTATTTGTAAAGATTATTTTTGATTTAACATTCCAAGAGGTAATAACAAAAGTAAGCTGACAGAGATTCAGATGTCACTTCGCGCATTATGACAGCTTCGAGTTTTCCAATCGATGAACCTACGAGGCGTCCTTGTGTAGCATGGGGTGATCACGCACGTCTTGAAGCCAGTCGCTCGTGCATTCGATTTTTGACGCAGTAGTAGTCCTTATAAAAATTTGTATTAAAAATGTATTTAAAGACTTTGTGGTTGTTGTTTTTTTTTGCGCACTTTATAAATAAATGTAACATAATTTATATTCAGTTATGTCATCATTAATTAATATACTAAGTGATTTTCTAGGTCATGTCTATTTTGAGGTAAAACTGACGTGGATTAACTGAACCAACTATGTTTGTTGTTGCTGAAATGCACCTTGTATTTATTTTAGTTCATAAAAATAAAATATAAAAAAAAGTTGCATCGACCGGGAATCGAACCCGGGTCACCCGCGTGGCAGGCGAGTATTCTACCACTAGACCACCGATGCTTACATCTCGCGGCTCAACTTTCTTGTCATATTTTAGAACTTAAATCCTTCATTGATTTTCAAAAGTGATAATGATAATTTAAAGAGAGGTTGGGATTAAAAAACGATTTAAAATATTTTAAATGCTATTCGGATGTCATTTGTAGTAGTTTATTTAAGTTAAAATGAAGAATTAAGTTTACAAATTTAAAAAAAATAAATTAAAGTTAAGATGGCAGTTCAGTAGGCATAGCTAAACATTGTCGCTGTTTTAAAAACGTTTAGTAAAAATTAGTAGTTTAACTTTTTTAAGGCTAAAGTTTAGTAAATTAGTAGTAGTACACTAGTAGCTGTAGTCTTAATTTTAGTATTTAGACTTATTAGTTTAGCAATATAAATATTGCAATCAGTCTCAGACTTCAGTTGGTGTACTACTAATTGTTTTTATATATGGCATCCTTCCGTCTTCGCCAGACGATGGAGTAGCCATATTGTCATTATTGTAAATTGTAGTCCTACACCGCGACGCGTGACTCACTAGGCCAATCCTGGAGGGACAATCTCGACTGGACTGCATTTCTCGCAGGAGAATATTGATTCCTGGTTAATTTTGGCCTTCCGTGCCGTTCTTGTTGTTGCAAGGGCTTCGTTTCGCACATCTTCTGCATTTTTGGTTACCGGAAATTTGATCGAAAAAAATTTCGTCGACGGAAAATTGATCGACGGTAATTTGATCGAACGGAAATTTGGTCGAATCTTTTTTTCAGTCGAGACGTTAAAATGTTCGTCAAATTTCTTTTTGAACGCACTATACGATATAGTAAAACAAAATAATGCGTTCAAAACGAAATTTGACGCAAAATTTTAACGTATAAATAAAAAAAACGATTCGACCAAATTTCCGTTCGATCAAATTTCCGTCGATCAATTTTCCGTCGACCAAATTTCTTTCGATCAAATTTCCGGATACGAATAAGTCTTGTCCCTTCTGCCAACTCTGTACTATACTAATATTACTATGTAGCCTACTTGGCAACTACTTACTAGTAGTAGTTACTTAGTAGATTTATTTTCTACCAATGCCAATACTGTCATTTACATCATCTCTCCCCCCCCAACCCCTCCCCCCACAAATATATATTTTTAAAAAAGTTATCTCATTATTTTATGGCTGTACCTATTGGTACTCGGGTACCAGAATTGAGAGGTTGGGATTAAAAAAAACGATTTAATATAGGCCTATTATTGTTAAGTTTGTAAGACAAAATGAGGTATCAAATGAAATGTACTATACGTTTGTAATCTTAATTCTTCAGTTTTACTAAAAGTAACTACCACAAATGACATCAGAATAGCATTGAGTACCCGGGTGCGAATGGCGGCGCTGCGTGTCTGAGTCCATTTTGACTAATGCTATTCGGATGTCATTTGTAGTATTTTTTTTTAGTTGAAATGAAGAATTAAGTTTTTTCGGTTTTTAATCCCAACCTCTCAATTCTGGTACCCGTGTACCAATAGCCATTTCGTTATTTTATATTTATTTCTCTTCCCCCCCTTCTCCCGGTTGTTTCAAATGTTTTAGTACACAACCCCCCCCCCTCCCCCCCCCCCCCCCCGGGGTTCCGTTCCGGTCGACAAGTCTGTAGTGGCTTGCCGATTTGGAAGCGTTGGCCACCGACCCCCTCGCCCCCGGAGTTAACCCGGGGAACATAACCACCATTGCGTGTCTAGCTGCTGGAATAAACGGCTCCTACAGGGCTGCCACCTGTGATACTTCACAGGTGGAAGAAATGGCAGATACAGGGTAGGGATCATGATTACAAGTTGCCGTTGTATGGCAGATTATTTAGGCCTTTAAAAATTCTCCATCTGTTATTGAAACTTTTGCAACTTTTCAAATCTCTTAAGTCTTACAATAGCCTTAGCGTGTAGACCATGCATTATCCAACCAGTTTTATACTTTATAGTGATCGAGTAGGTCGTACTGCCATGCGTTGAGCCGGGCATAGACCTGGTGTTTGCGATGGTATAATCGTAACAGTCATATCATTATAGTAAATATACTGCCACCTAGTAGTAGTTATGTCTTACATAGACCCACGAGTGCGCCCATATCATTGTAATATAGCCAATTATCTTGAAATGTATATCACAAGTTAGGCTCAGTCATCGAGGACCACAGGGCCTACGTGGTTTCATTAGATACAGGATGTTTGGGAACATCAGGTTTTTTGGGAACATCAGGATGTTTGGGAACATCTTCCAATCTCAAATACATTAGATGCGCAAAAAAAAAATGTGTGCTTCTCATACTACTAAACCCCACAAATAACTTTTGTAATAATTGAATATTTTAAACGGATTATGCTCTTTTCCCTTTTGAAACCCATGCTAGGTCTTCTCTTATAATTAATCATCGTTGCTGTTTAACTTTATTATGCATCATGATTGTGGTTCCATATGAAAAATAATGTCCACTGCTCGTTATATTACATATTATGTATGTCATTCCTTGAATAACCAGTAAAATTCAGAGATATTTTACATGTTTATTGAATGATTCTCATACTTATGATAACCTATAAAACATGGGTTATCCGGAGTAATCCATTGTGTTTATTGCAAGTCATTTAGGCCTATATTTAAGTGATAGTCACTTTCAAATAACTTGTATTATTTTTTTTTTCAGACATTGTATATTTTTCTTTCATTTTTTAAAACCAAAATTCTTATACGCAATAAAGCTATACTTCTCAAGAACTCGTTTCGTGTATTCTAAATAATTAAAACTTGTAGTGACAATCACCCACTCGGTACGGGCTAACTTATAACAGTTTTATTATTTTGTCACGTTTTTTTTCCCACATTGATATTTTAAAACTCTTACCTATAACTTATAATCTAAATTTATGTACCTCTTTTATCACTCTTTATAAAGTAATAACTGCATGGAGCAATACATTTCTTTTTAGGTATATATATATATATATATATATATATTAAATACTTCAAAACGTTCCATAATGGGCAGTGACCGTTTGCATGGACGTCCCCAGGCGTTTTTTGTAAGAGGGAGCAACGTTTAAAAAAAAATGTTGAGACTTGTTAAGAATTTACACACCAAAAGCAATTAATGGAAAATAATGTTAAACAGCAAATAAAGCAAGAAATGATGAATGCTAATCAATTGATTTCATATAAATATACTGTTAAATAGATTCGTTAAAAAATTTATATATATATTTCTATACCTATCTGCGGTAAGGGTGGAGTTGTTCCCATTTAGCTGGGGGAAAAAAAGGTGTGGGGGGGGGGGGGGGTCAAATGATAAAATTTCTGAGGGCCCATAATTGAATGGGTTAATTAAGTTTAAGCCAATCTAGCTATATTTTGCCGTGCTGCGAAAGCGGCAGCGTCCCCGAGGAGACTTGGGGGCGTCCACATGGGGTTTGCCTCTTCGTGGCGTGGCGGACTAGTAAGGTGACTTGTTCACCCGAAGCCAAAAACTCCGGCCAAAACGCATGACTCCCAACGCAACAGGAGTATCGTCTAACATGATTACTAGTTGCCGGTGATGGATATGAGGTTTGGGTGGCGGTCAAAACCCATGCCGATGATTTCAGCTACGCGGCCGTGAGAAAGCCGCTCCTAGGCAACCGTTTCGTCCCGCCACTACTAACGTCCCGACCGAAAGACTCCTTGGGCGGTGGGGGTGGTAACGCAACACTTACCCTCCGGAGTGGAAGCAAAGCCGTCCTGACCCACGGAGAGTGGACTGCGGACGCTTTAAATGCAGCGTCAACGGTCGACCGGGCTCCCCCTAGGCATGGGGGGAGTTCCCGGTATCCTTCCGCACGGGCTGGCGTCGGGGAGACCTTCAGTGCGCTGGCTTGGGTGGGGGGGGGCGCCGGGGGGGGGCATTAAGAGCTCGCGCTCGGCGGCCCACCGACGCCATCTCCAATGCGACATTTTCAGCTATATTTTGCGCCTATAGTATTATTATTATTAGTTGTCTTATACTTATATAATATAATCATAAGAATTTTTTTTTTAAATTAAAAATTTCTCTGTTGACAAAAATAACCACATAGAATAGAGCACAAATATTAAAATAAATTATGGTCAAGCTATAGTAGGCTTAACTTGACTTTAGTAGGCTTAATTAAACTACTGTAGGCTATATAACTTAATTAAACCACTGTAGGCTATATAACTTAATTAAACTACTGTAGGCTATATAACTAAAAAAAATAGAGAGACAAATGTTAATGTTTTGACAAATGTTAGTATTTTGACAAATGTTAGTTTTTGGAAAACATTTTAGTGAATCCCATCACTCCGTTAGATCAACTATCTTCTAGTACCAGATATATGTGTGGATAAATTTTTTGTTCCATAACGGGGGGGGGGGGGGGGGACTTTTTAAAGTTAAAGGTTCCATAACCAAAAAGTTTGTGAACCCTTGACCGTAAAGGTCTTAGTTTTATTGATTTATTTCCAAACGTTTGGTACACACCACTGCTCACATTGAACACAACATTAGCTCTTATGTTGGTTTACCAGTTCTAAGCCCCACGATTCATTAGGTGTGTACTTAGGTCCACAACCCAATACTAGATCGGTGGTAAATGGAAACTTTAGGCCCACGACCCAATACTAGATCGGTGGTGAATGGAAACTTTAGGCCCACGACCCAATACTAGATCGGTGGTGAATGGAAACTTTAGGCCCACGACCCAATACTAGATCGGTGGTGAATGGAAACTTTTGGACCACGACCCGAAAGGCTACTAAGTGGGCGGCAAATAGGTCATAAGGACCTTTCAGTTATGAATAATAACCTCTTCCTAATAAAAATTAGGTGTCACATTTGTTACAGTCTTATAGACTTAATTTGCCTATAGCAGGCTTAATTAAACTATTTTAGGCTATATAACTCAAAAATAGAGTGAGTGGGTAAGTAAATCTAAAGAGCTTGAACATTTTAGCAATAGTATTTGGACAAAATTTTAGTGACAATTAAAAGTGGTGTTTTGCACTAATTCTTTATTGATTAATCATCTACACTGACTGCTGTGGGGGTAGTGTGACAAACCTTTTTGTCCAGAGAGTTACGTTAGTGACAGCGTCCAGTTTCGGCATCGCTGTCTCCATTATGGTGTTCTAGTGTAAAACAGTGGCTTCAAACTTTAATGGGAATCAAAGTTCTTAAACAATTATTGTAATTGAACTTCAACTATACCCTCACTCACACTACATAGGGGTCGTCCATTAATTATGTCAACAAAATAGGGGGGGGGGGAGGGGTTTGGAAATATTTGGCAATTGTTGACAAGGGGGAGCGAAGGGGGTTTGATTAGTTGACGTTAAAAAATAAAGTTTTCTCTATTAAAATTTTAATATTAAAAATTGACTGCTTATTACATTATTTAAAAAAAAAAATCAAAGAGTGTAAATTACAATAGTTATAGAATATTTAGGCTTTTTAACAAGATTTATTTCACGTGTGTCTGTCTGTGCACTGCTGATGGCTGGTCAGAATGTTAGCATACATATTATTAGTTCAAGAGAAGTCAAACGTTAACTACAAATAGCATGTTCAACAGCACCGACAATGCATAAGAAATTACCACCTGTTCCTCAACAAAAAAGGATTCGACTAATTCAAGTAGCTGCCAGGAGACAGAGAGAGCTTATGGCCATTATTGCTCACACTGACAATGCTTCTGTTTTAAGTGCTGAATGGTTAGACGAGAATGATGTTGACTTGTCTGGTCTATCAGTTCCACAAGATGAAAATAATAAATCAGCTGCTATGCCCATTGTAACAGTAGAGCAGCACCTGGCTACTCCCTCGGAAGATGATACCTGCTAGAAACTACGCTACACTTGTCAGCTCTACTGACAATAATCCTTTTTTTATACTTCCAAAAACAATGATAATTAGTCTTTAACCACCTTTTCATTGATTCTGCATCATAAAATTTAAGATAAAAACTATTTTACTTGTTGATTAACAAGCTAAAGATGCAATGAACGTTTTTCTACAATTTTGTGTTATTAAAATAGATCTGCACAAAGTAAAATGTAGACTATTCACATATTTATTTATGTTATAAGTCTTTTTTTTTTTTTTTTGGTTGGGGTGGGGGGAGGTTTATAAAAATGTTGACATAATTACTTGGGGGGGGGGGGGGCTGAAAGTTTGACAGCCGTTGACTACATACTAAATAGCAGTGGAAATTCAAATCAGAATCATCATTACTGATGCATATATCATATAATCTGCAAGGCCTTGCCAAGCAAAAGCTGAATTTTGGCACGCTCTCCACCAAAAATGTTTATTTAATAATAGGCCTACACGTATTTAATTATTTTTTTAAATAACGATTTTCGTGCCCTCTGAAGATGTGCCACCTTAGTCCCACCCCCCTTTCCACAGCCACGGTAATCTATATATAGACCTACCGTAGTCATACATTAATACTGGTTAAAAATGCACTTGGTGAATCATCATATTTCATAATATTGATAGTCTGACAGTTGTACGCGATAGCATCGAAATAAAGTAATCAAATATGCCTACTGTTATCTCTTGCAAAGTTTCAATGAATGATAGGCCTATCGCTTGCACTTAACAATATCATGCGTATGATCCTCCTTGATGGCATAATTCTCTTTCTTCCTAATATCAATAACAACAGAACAGTAGCCTAGTAGTGGTGGTAGAAGAACTAGTAGCGATATTCCATGTTTCATATGAAATACTCTTAGGGGTCTTCCATTAATTACGTAAACAATTTTTACGCAATTCTTGACCCCTCCCCTCCCTTGACAACAACTGTCAAACTTTCAATGACCCCCCCCCCCCCCCCTAAGTAATTGTGTCAACATTTTGTAACCCTCCTTCCAAATGAATTATAATATAAATAAATTTATAAATACATTTAACTTTGTGCTGATCTATTTTAATGACACAAAATTGTAGGAAAACCATTTGATTCCATCTTTAGCTTGTTAATCAACAAGTTACAAAGTTTTTACAATTACATTTTATAATGCGGAATCAATTAAAAAGTTGTTAAAGACTAAATATCATTGTTTGTGGTATAAATATTATTATTTTTTGTAAAGCTGACAATTTTAGTATAGTTTCTATCTGCTATCATCATCCCATTTGTAGCCAGGTATTGCCAGGGTGTTGCCAGGTGTTGCTCTGTCGTATCATCATCCTCATCTAACCATTCAGCACTTAAACTAGAAGCATTGTCGGTGTGAGCAATAATTGCCATCAAGCTCTCTCTATCTCATTGGGGCTACTCGCATTGGGCGAACCTTTTCTTTACGAGGGCATTGTCGGTGCTGTTGAACATGCTATTTCAACATGACTTGTGATGCAAAATAGATGTTACAGATTTTGCAAACCCGCTCAAGCAGCGATGTTCTGATTGCTACTCACGTTACTTTCCAATTCTCAAAATATCGTATTCCTAATCCTACTCTATCAATATCATTTATCTTGACTGCACATGACACTTGAACCTTGGCCTTGTTCCATACCTGCAGCATGATCTCAAACATACCGCCCTAGTAATTTGCGACAAACAGAATCTACAGGTGAAGAGGTCCAACTTTTGACTTCTCTTGCACTAACAAAGTGTGCTAACATTCAGACCAGCCATCAACAGTACGCAGACAGACACACATAAATAATGATTTAACAAGAGATCAATGTGCAATGCCATGCTGCTACTAAAATGGCTTAAATTTTAGTCGGGTTAACCACATTATTCAAAATAACACATCATGTCACTCTTTTATTAATATCCTCCAATGAAAGAAGGCCATTTCGAGTTATTTTTAGAGCCTTCGTAAGTACATGGATCAGAGGTCAACTCGGGGTATAAATAAGGTTAACGTTAACGTTCTGGTTAGCGAAGACAGAGGACAATTCGTGTGTCTGCTCATCCCGCTACCAGGCCAGCCATGTTGTTATTACAGGTGGACTGGAAGTGGGTACTGTCACGGCGTAAGCCATTTTCCCTAAGACTTCCAAAGCTTACTTCGTTACCTCTTGGGATGTTCGTGTTCCAGGAAATTACTCGGAGTGTTAGAAACTGGCCGCTCTAATGATAAAAAAAAGCGAGCCAAGCTGTCTTCCATTCCCGGTTGTCAGGGACGCCGTACCCACAGCAACCCCGCCATTACCTTCATGAGGTGCTAAGGGGTGGGTGCGGTGCACCCTGTCGACCACCGAGATCACATCGCCGGCTCTCCTGTGCGACGGTAGTGACTCGACCATTCCATCGTGAGTTATCAGGGGTCAGTTTTGTGGTCACGGTGGTGCCGGGAACAAACGCCAGACAGTTTTGACTGAACCGATTCAACGAGTGTGAAGCTAATGATGAAGTCAAGACGTAACACTGCTCCTTCAAAGTAATGAAGTAAGCAAACTGAAGTCTTTTAAAAAAACTGCTCGTATTTTGACAGTGCATTTTCAGTTCAATTCTGGAGATGGCTGGGAAGAGTAGACACACCTGGCCATACAAGCCCAGATAAATAATTTTCCTCGTCGTGTGATGGCGATTTTCAATTATTTGAATTTAAAAATATTTTTTTTTATTTATTGTCAATTCAGCTGATTCCATTTATTGTTTAAAAGAAAGTCTAAATCTATTCAATATAATTTATAAAATCTAAATCTAAGCATTTATTTACTACTCCTAACTAACTGAAACTGCTCCTTTAAAAAATGTATAAATTAAATTATTGAAAATTTTAAAATGTATTTTTTATAAATAGTACGGTAAAAATGTAAGGGTGACAAAGAGAAGAAAAAAATAATGTTCGAAATGTTCGGTTGTCTTAAGTCAAGTTAAGTTAAATTTAATTATTAAACATCTAAATATAAGAAAGTTTAGTTAGTCTTTTAAAAAAATAATTCAATAAGCTAATTTTAATTAGGCATTGCCCCCCCCCCCCCAATAATATGGCTACATTAATTTTAATTTAATTGGTTCCATCATTGTGACTGTGTATGGCTTTTTAGTTGCTAAATTTTGTTTGTATAAGTTCTTAAAAATATTTTTTTTTTAAATAATAAAAATATAAAAGGAGGGGGGTGGGGCCTACAGGCGGTTTACAAATTCTATTTGTATTACATAATCTCCCTTGCATATTTGTAATGGCACAATGTTTAATATTGACCTATGTAAGCTAAATCATTTTGTTAGCCACATGAGAAAACTTGTTGGCCTCCTAGTTTAATATCCCAGTCCTGGGGATTGAAAAGTTAAATACTGCTATTCATTTATGATTATACTTTTAAATCTACATAATCTAATTTATGAAATAAGCTGGGAATTTATAAAGAAGGGAAACACACAGAATTTTATATAAAAATATGGGGCCAAGTAACAAAATTTAGAAGCCAGTGGGGTAATCCAAATCCATAATTAAGTCTCACAAGACCACATGCTGAGCCATTATAGCACATGGAATAAATACTCAATTTAGGCCTATATAAGAATGAGGATGAGCAGCGGATTAAAACAGGGTTGTGTACTGGCACCAACGCACGCTCTTATCCATTTTCTTCTCGATGCTCCTTCAATTTGCCTTCTGGGACTGTGATGATGGAGTGTACATCCATATCAGATCTAATGGTAGGCTGTTCAATATCCCTCGCCTTCATGCAAAGACCAAGGTAAAAAAGGTACTTATTCGTGAACTGCTTTTCGCTGACGATGCCCCCTTAACATCTCACAGAAGAAGGTCTTCAGCGGCTAGTTAATGGTCTATCACACGCTTGTAAAGAGTTTGGACTGTCAATTAGTCTACAGAAAACACATGTCTTTATGCAAGGAGCACCGTCCCCTCCAATCATATCTATTGAGGGCCATAATCTGACGGTTGTTGAGCATTTCACATACCTTGGATCCAATATTTCTAGTTCTCTCTCCGTTGATGAAGAGATAAACATCAGGATCGCAAAAGCAGCAGCAACTATAGCTAAACTGAATAATCGGGTGTGGAATAATCTCAATCTAACGGATAAAACAAAACTAAGTGTCTATCAGGCATGCGTGCTTAGTACGCTCCTATATGGCAGTGAATGGTGGACCACATATACCAGTCACGAGCGGAAACTCAATAGCTTCCATCAAAGATGTCTGCGTCGCATTTTACGCATCCGATGGCAGGAATAGGTGCCTAACAGAGGTCTTGGAACGTGCCAAAATGTGTAGAATATTCTCCGTTCTTAGTCTTAGCAAGAGGCGCCTTCGCTGGTTCGGCCATGTAAGGAGAATGGAGGAAGGCCGTATTCCAAAGATGCTGCTGTATGGAGAGTTGGCAGAAGGGACTTATTGGACGGCCACGCCTGAGATTTATGGACGTTTGCAAAAGGCGCATGAGAACATTGAAATCAACAAATGTAAAAATCATTGCCAAACAACACTCCAGCTGGCAAACAGCAGTGTATGAAGGAGTCACAAAGGCAGAAGATGCGCAAAACGAAAGCCCTTGCAACAAAAAGAACAATACGGAAGGCTAAATCTAACCAGCAATCAATATTCTCCTGCGAGAAATGCAGTCGAGATTGTCATTCCAGGATTGGCCTAGTTAGCCACTCGTCGAAGTGTAGGCTACATAGCTACTCCATTGTCTCGCAAAGAAGGTTGGATGCCATATATAAGAATGAGGCCTACATAAGAATGACACACACCTATTGTTCTGAAATTTTCTCAAGTGTTAAACCAAAGATTCATTGTTCTCTCCACACATATCAGCAACAAAATTTTGTTGTTTTTTTTCTACTTTATTTTTGCTGTAAATAATAGTAAAAATAAACATAAATATAAAAGCAACAACAACAAAAAAAAAAAAAAAAAAAAAAGGAAAAAAAAGTCACCTATTCTAATAAAAGGTTGATAAATTTTGAACATTCAGTATAAATTATAAAGATCTGTAAATGTTATGCTCCAGATTTGATGAGAATATATCAGCACACATAATATCAAAATTTACCATCTTTAGCAAATTGGATCCATCTTTAGCAAGTTTTACAATACATTCTGTTCTAAGGCTTGAGTGGGATCACAAATAAATTAAACTTTAGTAAAGTTTGTCTGAACCTTACTTTGTCAAGCATGGATATGGATTGTTTTTAAAAATACATAGTCATATTCAAAACTAGAGCATAAAAATCAACAACCAAACCTTAAAATAAAATGAAAAACACAAACAATGTTAAGTCATAAGCTTTAAATCATGTACTGGATTAATGGTAAGAATAGTCAAGATAATAAAAGGTATTTACCATAATATGCTGTATATTGAAACAAAACAGATGGACAGGAAAATATAGAAATAGAAGGTAAAAAAATATTCCCCCTTAATACATAGTCTAGACCAGTGCTTCTCAAAGTGACAACATGTCCATAATACCTTAGTCCTATTTTTAAGAGCTTTGTCAGTAAATTAAGCACATTTGCTTGCTTTTTCCCTGTCAGTTACTAGTTAGTCACAATGATAAATTTGAGCTCTGTGTTGGACCATTAATTGAGCTTTTTAGTTTTTAAAAATATTATTAAAGTATATTAAAATTTTACTCCCCAAAGAGAAAAATTCATGACTTGCTGTAATTGTTCTAAACAATTTTAATGTTGTGATAAGTGAAAGTTGCTCAAGCAGTAAATAACAAGTCAAGAAGAAAAATCCCCAAAAGAATCTTATTTTATTCATGATCATGGTTTGGTGAACTACAAAACAAGAGCATTGTAAAAATAGCATTAAAATTGTATAGATTTATTTCATAGAATTACCAAGCAGAAAATAATAATATAAAGGGGTTTTAAACATTCATTAACAAGTATGTAGACAATTATGATTTGTTACATTACGTAATATGACAAGTAGTAGCTAGGAAAACAGGAAATTTCATATGAACTAAATTTGACGGATAAAAGGTTAACAAGAATTCAATTGTATTAAGACACTGGTGTTCGTATGGAGTATTGAGATGACTTTGGAAAACCATGGTCTATACTAAATGAAACTTTTTATTTTGTGATAAATCTTATATTATTGGTGTTGGTAGCTTGACTTTTCATATTTTGAGTCATGATGGTTACATTGTTATACGCAGTCATTTAACATTTTTTATTTAACACAGCTGATGCAAGGGTGGGGAAACTTTTCCCCCCAGCCTTTAAAAATCTGTACCCGATATCCAACCATAGAACCAATATCTCAGAAAACAGACATCAATTACAGCTATATTTATATTCATAGAAAGAGTATAGAGGAGGCCATGAAAAAAGATTACAATTTTACAGCCACGGAAATGTTAAAAAGAATTAATTTTAAAAAAATGCATTTTTAATGCACACAATTCCAGCTCAAGGAAAGAATTACAAAAGCATTCAAACATATTTGTTAAAAATTTATAGCCAGCTTTTTAAGTCGATGGTAAGCAAACTTTTTATGATGGAGACTAGTGAATCAACTAGGTATCAACTTATCAGTCCTGATAATCCATTTGAGGTGATGACCTGCAGGTTGCACACCACTGGGTAAAGGGATCCCCAATTACAATTTAATTCTATAATTTTAAATGTGGCCTTGAAATCCTGTAACTAGTATTATTGCATAAATACATGAACAGGAAATACAATTTTGAGCACTTTGCATTAATTGAAGCTGATAAAAGGCATAAATACAGTCATTAAATAGTATTCTCATTCTTTATCCTAAAATACATCGCTACTTTAATGTAAGATATAGGTTATCTCAGTGGCACAATACACATCTGCTCCAGTGTTGTGATTCCATTTACAAAAAAATATTCCACATTCATATGATATAATGAATTTTGTTGTAATATTCACTGGCAGAAATCACTGGCCCTAGAGAGCAGAAGATAAAAAACATGAGTGAGATTCAGGCTACAGACATGGTTATACTACTGGAACTTCCAAAATATAGTCTCAGAATAGTACTTTACTATCTCAAAATAGTACAATACCGTATTGTAACTGTAAAATGTATTACTGCAACCATTCACATCACAACTAATTAATGTGATTTCTAAAAGAAGATGACTAACATTTATATATTTACATCCAGTGCGTTATTGCAAATAAAAAGTGCTAATTTGAGAGACAAAGATGTACTGGGGGGAGTGGAAATTGAAGATGCCCACTAAAGTCACCAGAGCAAAAGTGAGGGGGTGGGTTTTGGGGAGAAGGCTGAGACCCCTACCCATTATTTTTTTGAATAAATTCAAAATGCAAGGATGCACTTTTGCATATACCTGCATAAGCCACCAGTGCATAAAATTCATAATTGGACAGTCACCACAGAGTCCAGTTTTATTAATGATAATGAACATTGCTGCACCACCAGTTCTCACTTTGTCAGTTGGAGGGACAGTCTCATACACTAATAGAGTTTCAGTATATGAAATAATTGACACAGGTTTAATGTAACTGGTATGTCTTTACTAGAGACACTCTTCTAGGCAACACTTCTTCCTTTGTGTTTCTTCTTTTAACTTCATTAACATGTTCCGAAGAGCCAAAATGATCTTACATGGTAATATGTTTTGAACTTATTTTGTTTATGTTTATTCAAAGCAGCTTTTAAACAATGCAATTTCTCTTAAGAAAAGCATCTGTAGCCGGGTGGTTATAGGTTAAAACAAAAAATCAATACATGCAGGTCCTGAGAACTATAGCGTTTAATTTAAGAGGTACAATCCATTGAACATTTCACACACAATATTCTCCCATCTCCACACTTCGAAACACATATAAACCAGTCAAAAAGACTGCCCCTGGGTTACAATTTCCCCTGCTTATCTAGTGGCAATTTGTGTCAACGTCATGAGCTGTTTTACCCACCCCCGTGGGACAGGCATACCCAGCTCAGTGACTATCATCACGCCTGGCATAAAACATCGTGCCACCAGCGTGTGTTCTCTGTGCCCCATAGGTGACACCCTGCAACATAGGTGGCACCCAGTCACATATACAAAATTATACATAGATAGAAAAATTGGCACATTGCCACATCCACCCCAACTGTTTAAATCCCAGCGTCCTCGCTGGTTCTATTACAAATAATAGCCCAGAAATTCCCCCAAAAATACGGGAACATCAAATTATTGTTTTAAATAATTTTATAAAAAATCACACTTGAGAGATTTGATTTTAGACTTTTGGCGTTCTTCCTCCATTCATGAATTCATACCTACAGTACTTTTGCATTGTAGCGCCTCTTCCATCTCCAAATTATTTTTAAAAACAAGACCACTAAAAGCTAGGCTAAAATAGAAAAATGATCTTCCATCCACCATGAAGCAATTGCAACATGGTTCCCACTCTTTTTAAAAAACATATTTACCAACTTTTTCGCTACTTTTCCCAGCTAAAAAAACCATAATTTCTTGACTATCTCAACGCAGCGTTTTTGTTGCTAATATAAAAACTTGCATGAAATTGTCAAAGCAAAAACATTGAAATACAACACAAATGAACAAAATTAATGTATGCATGTAAATATTTATTAAATTTCCTAGCCATTGCAATTTATCAATTTACTTAGACTTGAAAAATTCTTGACGTTTACTTTTTAAGTGCAAGGGCAACTTTTGCAGTGTGTTATCCGGGGCATTTTAGAATATACATATAGCTACCACAAATGAAAAACAACTTTTCTTATATGGAGTTAATGTTCTGTTCTTTGTGATGAAAATGGATAATTTGAGTAACACTTTAGTGTCTATAAAATCACTCTATGAGGGTTTCATATTTTGATACATAAATTGGGAGCCTGGGAATTTGCAGAAGTGGACACCTAAGATAGGTGATAAAGCTGAAGTTGAATTACATAGATGAAGTTTCATCAGATGATCGACATTTTTAAAAATTTTCCCCTTGATATCAATATTTCCAGCATAGTGTAGCATGACTTGTTCAATCATTATCATGATTGTTGTCTTGACCATCAGTCTTTAAAGGAATTGTTGGGCATTATTTTATTGAGCCTAGATCCTGAATAGTGAAACAAAATACAATATATTATCATATTAGGTTTATAATTTATAGTAAGGCATACATCATATAGACTACATTGTACCCATACTAACTCATATGAAACGGCATAGTCAGGATTTTCCATAGGGGAATGGATCATTGACCACCCCCACCTCCTTTTTTGGGTCTCCAAAGTTGCCCCCCCCCCCCCAAAAAAAAAACAACAACCCCACCAACAACAACAAAAAACAAACAAACAAACAAACTTGCCTACGCCACTGAGCTTATGAATAATATAGTAATAGTATAATGCCGTTAAGTATACCAGTACCCATAGTGCGTAACTATAAATAAAGACTGACTATATACAATTGTATTAGGCTCACTGACTGGATGTTAAACTACGGTAGTTTTATTAATAACTTTTAAATGAAGTTCTGAAACTGAACCGTAAACTAAGCTATGCAAAAATCATATCACAAAATAACTAAATTATATTAATATTAGCCTATTTAAATTTGGAGGCCCTACTTCCATAAGTAAATTTTAAGAGAACTTAATTTGACCTAAAGTTCGTCTTTTAAAAAGTTTAAGGCTGCCTAACTGTAACTAAAAATACATGTCGTCTACATACGTAAAACCTTTAAAAATAAACTTATTAAGACTATGACATAAATTACGTTAAGTACGGATAAGCTTAGCCATTTTAGACAGCCCTTGGACGAGTAGTTTTCTATTTATAATTGTTATCTCACAATAAAAAATTTAGATTCAAATAATTATTTACTATATTTTACAATTTTACTCACCCAACATCTCTTGATTGGCGATGTGAAAAGAAATATTTCTGGTCCATTGTCTGGTCTATCGATGTAGTAGTAGTTGTACGGTATTCAAAACTTGTAGAACTCAAAACGCATGCGCAGTTAAGGGGAAACCACTAGCATTTCGGAAAAGTCCCTTTGTTTGATAAAAGTAAGGCTAAAATAGACGAGATCTGCGATAAATGTCAATTATAAAGCAATCCAAATTTATTATCAATAAAAATTCCCAACTTGCCGGAAAAATTTCCTTACTAGCAGACTCATTTTCCAATTTTTCACAACCGGGAATTTTATTCAATGAATTTCCGACTATTTCCTGTTTTCCTGACTGCGTGGGAACCCTGTTGCAAACATTTTTTTTTTATACTGGTTTTCTTACCCAAGAGAATTCCACCCATGTAAAGAGATCTTAACGACCTGATATCAAAGCTATCATCAGATTTCTGTAGTCTCCAGACACATCATCCTAAGGCAAAGAAAAAAATAAAACACATGAACTTGCAGTACCGGTAACAGAAAAGGGCACAAGTATTTTATTTCAAAACAATGAGATTGACAGACGAAGGCAGCTTTTAATTTATTGAGATCTCTGGCTGTAAATATATCAATAAGATAACACTTTGGAAAGTAGTAGAAAAGTTTTTGTAATGAAATAAAATGCATGCAGCAAAACTGAAGCTGCCATTCAGGCTTAACTCATTCCCTACGGCAGTGCTACATCCGTACTTCATTTATTTTCCTGAGAAAAGGGAAGCAACTCGGCTTTGAAATTGATTTACATTTTAAAAATATTTTTTAAGCTGCTAAATATTAATAAATGTTAATGAATTAAGGACGAATGCATCAAAGAATGGATAAGGTTTAATAAAAATATAACATTAGCGGCGAAAAAATAATGAACAATGGCCAAAAAATTGATTTTTGGCACCTCGGACGAACACATGCTGATATAGACGTGCCGTACTAAAGCACACGTAGTTTAAAAGTGAAACAAGATAAAAACATCCGGCTTTTAAATTGAAATCACGCCATCGCCGGAAGTCTCGATGGATACAAGTACGAGATTTCATTGCTATTTTAAACTAAAAACGAGAGAGGTGTGTTGCTATGCGCCGGGACGCATTTGGACGCATCCGGCGGAACCCCCAAAAGACGCATTTAGTCGCAACCGCCGGGAATGAGTTAATTCTATGTTGTTCCAGTAAAAATATGTGTTAGATTTTATACCCTGATAAAAGCTTCGAGCCCCTGTCCATATCTTCTCTGGAACTCATCCTTAATCTGTTTCATATCCACTTCAGCTCTAGTTACCACAACACGAATCAAGGTTCTGTCATCAGTTCCTAATCCCTAAAAGCATAAAACATGCATATTTGTTAAGCAAAAAATATTTAAAATTATGGCAAAGTATATAAAATAAATATATCCAGACTGTTCTGAAGCACTTCAAAAATACTCATGAAATTTAGCTGCTATGTTAAGATATAATATTGATTTATTGATTATACTGGATAAAAGTTGTACTTCAGCTAGATTCATTACAACAGCCATCTCACTTCACTTCTGTAGAGGTTTTCTATTTAGAAGTTTTGTGTCCTCTAAAGCAAAGAATTATTACAAAATTAGGCATCATTATGGATGTCATTTTCAGTAAATTTTTAACTATTGTACTTATTAAATATATAAGATATTTTACCTTCATTGAATAGTACAGTCTGTCAGCAAAGTAGCCATGCTTACTTCTGATCATACGCACTAAAATGTTAATGTTTTATACATTTTTTTAGTTGATTGCTTGAATACTTTCTTATATCAGTTAATATTTCAAACATTTAAATGTGAGGTTAAATTATATAAATTCATCTTTCTGAAATATCTTCATTAAATTTTTATAAGAAGGTAAATGTTATAATGAAATAATTGCTGTTAATAATAAAGTAGTCAATCCGTGAGCTGGAAAACAGAGAAGTCCAAACTTATTGGTACCGTTCACAGAATTAAAGATGCACTATATAGAATTTTTGTTGAGAAAACAAATAATACAGTTATTCATTTTAATAAAAAGTCTATCTTGTTGTTAAGAAACACTGTTACTGCAAAGTGCAGTTTTTAGCAGACGAATGGATTATAATTGAATTGCTTCAGCATACTACTGTTAAGTCAATTTTATTCTTATTCTGGCAGATTTAAGACATTCTTTATATATATGTTGTAATAGGGCAGACAATGCTTATGAAATATTCTCGCCCGATAAAACTTACCAATAGTAAGCATTCCAGTGGAGAGATCTCCAGACATTTCATTCTTGATGGCTTGTTCAATATCATGCTTGGAGAGACGACCATATTCATCAAACACAGCCCGACACTGTTCATAGCTCTGAGAGGCTAGAATCATGTTAAAAGTGTTCTCATCAGTTCCCCACCTCTTCTCTCCAGCCTGGTAGAGTCTCTGGAGAAAACAATAAGAACAGGAATTGATGAGCTTCTAGAAAAATGATATCAATGGATCAGCTGACCCATTTAACACTTGAATACTATCAGCTTAAACATGAGGGAAGCCAAGCATAGAGCAATTAACATGTGTGCATGTGACAGTTTGATCAAACAGTGAGAGTAAGCTTGAGTAGAAAACACTTACTTGGGCATCAGTCTTAGCTTTGTTTATATCAACAGGCTGGTTTTCTTGTCTTCCTCCCTGAAAAAAATATTAACTTTTGTTATTTAAATAAATGACTCATAGTGATTTCTGTAAACTATTCATATGACACATCTAGCAACTACCTGAATTTTGTGTTCCATTATTGAATGAAAAATAAAATGCTAAAAAAGTTAAATTAAATTCAGTTTATTTATCTATTTGTAAATTGTAACTTTTCTTTGTTACTCAGCACTGCTTTTTTACAAAGATCTTTAGTAATGTCACTCGCAGATATGTCTATTGCACGCCTGCCAAGAAAACAAATTGGTAGGGGTTGTGCATGTAGGGGGGGGGAGTGGGGCCGCTGCCCCCAGGGGGCGCAGACCAGGGGGTGTTGGTTTAAGATCTGTAAACTAATGCACAAGCCATTTTAGTAAATAAAGAAATATAAAGTTACCTCCATTGTCTTTAAAGAGTCCACAGAACATGAGAAAAACGTTACTGGAAATGTTTATATACAGATATATACAGTATAGGCACAGGACAGAAGATCCATTTTATTTACATATGTACACAGGCTGCTAAGACTAAGAGTTCAGTTTTCCGGCATATCCCTAGTGGCCTTTTGCATTTGTCCAACAACTCTTTGGACAACCGAAGATTAGCATTGCAACTGATTTTAGATACCGTACAAGCAAGTTAGAAATATAAACTTTCATGCTTGCCCTTGTTTCATTGTAATTTTTCTTCACAATCTTCTAGTTGTAGCAATCTGCGAGGGTTGAAACATTTCTTTGCCTCTGGCATTACAACGATGGGAGTTGGCTGGAGAAATATTTCCTTCAATAAGAGGTGGTCAATAAAAATTCTGATTCCTCAGCAAAGAAATTAGACTTGGATGTTGTAGATTCGCTGCAGTTGTATGTCATATATTGTTGTTTTTGTGTGTGTTAAAATATGTTTATTAATATCATTGGACCCACCACTTTCAATAGATTTATCCATTTAAATTTAATTAAGAAAAACTTTGTAAAAAACCCCAAAAAAGTCACAACACAACTGAATTATTTTTAGCCTAGTAAAAGAATGAATCGCGATCGGATAAATTGATGATTGAAGAATTATTTGGAGATCGCGGTTCGCTTCGATAAAAACAAGGCAGTGTCTACACGTCCGGTGACCGGACTGATTAACTATTGGCGGTCACGTGACAAAGCTGACAGACAAATATCTCACGCAACTTTGTTAGGGCGGTATGTGACTTGATCAAATAGTAATAGCCGGGCTAATATCTCGAGAACTTTAATCCGGCAGCCGGACATGTAGACACTACGTAAAAATAAAGGAATGCATCACATCCGATTATTTTTCTTTGTCACTTTCGGAATTTTATGACGGGTGAAAAATTATAATGTTCGTAAAATCAGAATTTTAACGGGTTTGTCGGAAGGTCAGAAGGAGGGGTAAAAAATCTGTATAATTCTGACAAAATCTGAAGGGTTGGCAGGTCTGCTATTGCTGTGTCTGTATGTAACCTTGTTTTTTATTATGTTGCAGTCAGATCTTTGCTTCAGCATGATTTTGTTTGAGTAACAAAGGAAAGCTTTAGGGACTTCTGGACTCTTCAATATGAATTTTTTTTTTAGCTGGAAGACATCTTCAGTCTTTGTTAATCCTTTATCAATTAGTTTGTAGGATGACTGACGGAATTTCAATTTAGCAATCTTTGCTTGAAGCAAGTGAACAAAAATTTAGTAGTGCTGGTTTTCAAATTATTGACCTTTACTTCAGACTAACTTATTTAGCCACTTCCCTACCCCTCTGAAAAATAATCTATTGCATAACTGATTAAAATTACTTACTACAGACATGGATACCAACAGTTTCCTGAAATGACCTGATGTTTCACTTATGATATCATCCTCTAATTTACGACCATACACTGCAAAATAAAGTAAAATTATTTTAATTTTGCACAGCCCATATGATTAAGCAATGATAATTTTCACCCTTCACCCTTAATTCCCAAGTTAATTTCCTTCCAAGAACTATGAGCAACAAGAAAAAATATTTAATAATTAATTGGAGAATTATTTTCTATGAACTGCCATTGCTTTATAACAAATTAAGGCTTGATATGCAACTTTGTTGTTTTGGCGCCAGTAATGCAAACAGATGCATTAAGGATTTGGTAATTCAAGGATCCAAAAAATTTTAATAGATTAAAATTAAGATCGCTTGAGACTAGGCATACATCTAATTTCAGCTATGTGTCATTCTGTGAACCAGAGATATATAAGCTATTGAATGTCATTACCCGAACATAACCAAAATATATGAGCATCAAAAACAAAAAGTTAATAAATAAGAAAAAGTTATTTAAAAGATGTTCAGTTAGCCGACATGAATAATTCATATAGTTAAAATAATTCATGTTTCACACACAGGACTGATTGACGATTCTTACTGAGTTTATATGCAGCAGTGATGGCATGGATCTGAGCATTGGTCCTAGTGCACATTATCTCTATCAAAGCTGCCTCATCTGTACCGGCACCCTGGATTACATAAAGATTGATTATGAACATTACAAATGCTTCAAGCCACTAACTAATCAACCACTACAATTTTGATTAAACCTTCTACTTGGAAAGTTTAATTTGCAGCTGGCTCACAATTCACTCCAGCTCATGTAGTTTCATTATCTTTAACCCCCATGGATGATTCATTACAAGAGTACAAACAAATAAAAAAATAAAAGTACTTTGTATTCAGACTGAAAACCTAATCTACTAAGTTGCCCTCATGAAATACAAATTAAGCTCATGCTATTTTTCATGCAAGATACCAAAATAAATTTCAATTAAAAGCCAATGCTTGGACTTGACATAAAATGGACCAAGTTTGTTTGACTAAACTAGCACCTAACAGTAATAGTATTTTATTGCAGTTATGTATAATAATCAAGAAGTAAGAGTGGCCTTACGCGCATGGCTCTCTTAAGTTCATAAGCATCAAACTCATCCGGCTTCATCATAAGGGCTATACAAGCATCTTCAAATCTTCCACCGAGCTCACTCTTCAGGTCATTCAAAAGGTCCTGTGATTGGCAAAAGTCATGAATTAATTTGGACACATTTAGAGAATGTAGACCTAGATATTTCAAAGGGATGTTGACAGTTTTTTAAATTATATTTTTTTTTAAATGCAATTTTAGTTATGTCTGAGCTACAATTATATAAGCTGAAACTAGCTCTTCTTAAATGAACACAAAAATCCGACATATACTTACACGACCATAGCATGTTTTGTACATGAGCTTGATTTGCTGCCTCTGGTCATTAGAACGATAACCAAGAACATCAATGATTGCTTTCTCATCAGTACCTGGAATTAACAGAGTAAAATTATACATTTACAAGTTTATGGAATAATTGCATTAAATGCCTTTTTATCTTCTCAACCATTTATGGCAAATTGACAAAAAAGTATTAAATTCAATGTAATATTCATAATTTATGAAGAAACTGATGATTTAGGTGGGTGATGATGGCACAGCTGTATCTAAAGTCTAACTAGCAAAGTTGTATTTAAGTTTATGAAAATGTTTTGCGATAAATGTTTCTAACAGCGCAAAGCAACTTTATTTTTTTTTAAAATCTTTCAAGGAAACCTTACCGAGTCCCTTCATGGCCTTTCTGAGGACTTGCACATCTTGTTCAACGTTAAAGTGGGGAAATGGCTTCAGTGTTCCCTCTTCCTAGAAAAAAGAAAATTCAATTTTAAAAAAAAATAATGCAAATGTACAATGACTTTAGGACTTACAAAATATAACTTATTTAAAGAAACCTCTAGGATTATTTTCATTTAACTTACTCAGTTGACTGACAAAGTTTGAAAGTATATACATTTTTTCATATATACTTACATATATTTTATAGTTAGCTGCAGGAGGCACATTTCCATATCCACCTGCTACAGCTCCAGGATATTGTCCCTGTTGACCAGCGCTTTGACCACTAGGATATTGTCCACCCGCTTGTCCATACCCAGCAGCAGAAGGAGCCCCGTATCCAGGAGCAGAAGGTGCTCCATAACCACCTGCTGGGGGGGCTCCATAACCACCGGCTGGGGGGGCTCCATAACCTCCTGCTGGGGGAGCACCATAACCTGCTGCTGGAGGAGCTCCATACCCACTTGCTGGTTGGGCTCCGTATCCTGGTGTGGGTCCTCCAACTCCACCACCATACGGGGGCTGTGCAGAGCCTTGTGGCTGACCATATGCAGATGTGGGGGCTCCATACCCACCGGGTGCTGCTGGGTTGTATCCAGGGGCAGGGTAGCCACCACTCTGCTGTGAATACCCAGGCTGAGCTGGATACCCGGGCTGAAATTAATACAAACGCCATGGAATTTGTTGCATGTCATTGAGTAGTCTGGTAGATTTGACACATTCACTGTGTTAACTTAGCACTCTGAAGGTGTGGAACTTATTACCAAAGATATCTTAGAGAGTTATATGGATTTTTAAAATAGTTTTGTAAACAGAACAATTTACCTATAAAATAATAATATTAACAAAATAAATCAAATTTTAAAAATATACAAGTAAACAATTCATCCACTATTATTTAATAATAATGGGGTTAAAAATCTATTTGAAGTAAACTTATACAACAAGGTGTGGTGTTGTCATTTTTATTGACACATCCCAATCCATAAACCACTAAACCGCAAAAGAAATAATTAATAAATTAATAACAGCATTCTCAAAAAATGGAAGAAATTGTGTGAAATGAAGATTCATTACAAGTAACAGGAAAAAGGATAATGACACTACCTGAGCTGCAGGATAAGTAGGTTGAGCAGATGGATATCCAGATGGCATGGCTGCAGGAGGAGCACCAGGATATCCTGGGCCAGACATTGGCCCACCAACCTAATGGGATAATGCATCAAGTAAAAGATTGCACAGTTAGAGGATGAAATTAATTTTTCTATAGCAGCTGAAAATAAAAGGTGCTAACTTAATTACATAATTATACTGAAAATATTCAGCAACTAATTAATTGGTAGTCTGCTGATTTGCTAATCTGTGCAAACCTACTTTTAACTAAGAAATGATCCTTTTACTTCTGTTATTACTGATCTTTGAATGTCTGAGTGTATAATTTTGGCTCGTGCAGAGATACTGATCTGCCATCGAGCACCTCCACAGATAAGGAAAAGCCTATCAGATATGGCAGGTATGGAGCGATTTACCCGTAAATTAAGGCAACTATCTAGACAGCTGTAACGGGCAGCCCGCCAGATGGTTGTGGGCAGGGCTAACAACCCAGCCATGAAAAACAAAAACAAAAGTTTCGAAAGCCAAACAACAAAATAAAACCCTTACTGAACTGATACTAATGGAAATCAACCCATGCCTGGATATAGAAATGATTTTGTATTGCGACCTGGAACGTACTAAGCCTGTTTAGAGCAGGAGCCTTAGCCAACCTAATAGAGCAACTAATTAAGTATAAAATTTCTATTGATGCATTGACACTCTTGGAACAGAAGAAAAAAAGCCAGCGAATTGAAAATTGAGTGTGCAAAGTAAAATGTTTAACAGAACATTTATAAATGTTCATGCTCCCATCATGACGATACGGAAGGTCAGATAAAAGATCTATGATGAGGCACCATGACATGATATTAAAATAGTGATTGGCAACTAATGCCAAAATAGAGAAAGAAAAGGTGTTTATGCCAACTATTGGCCAGGAGAGCCTGCATGCAGAATCCAATGACAATGGGATCCGACTCACTGACTTTGCTTCAAGAAAAGGGATGGCAGTAAGTAGCACTAAGTTTTCACACAAAAATATACATAAAGTTACTAGGAACTCACCAGATGGAAATACTCACAACCAAATTGACCATGTTCTAATCGATCGGAGGCATGGATCAGACATACTAGATGTAAGAAGCTAATGAGGAGTAGATGCAGACTCTGACCATCTACTCGTAATTGTAAGGGTAAAATATAAGCAGAGAATAAGTCTGATACATAATGGCCAAAATCTAACTCACTGTCTTGTATGCTATTTAACCTAAGATTTGAGAGAATTATAAGAAGCATACATGTTGACAACAGAGGAACAATCACAGGATACTTTCTGAAGGAAACCCAAGACACACAACCAATAAGCACTCTCTACTACAAACCCCTTCAGTATCTTGCATATGCTGATGACATAGCAATGTTAGGGAAAAGTTGAAGACATATCACAAGCTTTGAGGGAATTAGAAGACACGGCGCTACAAGAAGGGCTGGAAGTTAACAACCAAAAAGCAAAATACATGACTATGTTAAGAGAAAAACAGACAGATGAAACAGCATTGGACAGCACTGGTACTAAAATAAATATACATCCAATGAACTATTATAATATATATATATTTATATATATACTTATATATATACTGACATTGAATCCAATATTTCCTGGGCCACCTGATGGTTGTGGAGCATATGGGAGACCACCTGGAGCAGTGCCATAAGCTGCAGCTGATGCCGATTCAGGAGTTGGCATACCAGCCTACAAATTTTGGTAGTCATTATTACATTTTTCCCTTATTTTAGGCTTTTTATAAAAACTATATTTATATGTTATAAATTTGCTATTAGATAAAATAACTGCATTAAATTAAAAATGCAAATATTTTATGGATCACTAGTACCGGCAATATTTTATCTCTAAATCTAAATCAGATAATGTTAAAAATTCTGAAATCACATGATAAATTGCCCCCCCCCCCAAAAAAAAACAACAACAACAACACTATAATATTAATTAATTTAGAGGGATGTTTCTTGAAAATTTATGTCTGTTTTATAAAAATAAAAGTACTTACTCCACCAGGGGGTGGATAACCACCGGGTTGTGGATAACCAGCACCATAACCACCAGGAGCTGGATATCCAGGCTGCTGAGGAGGGTAACCACCACCGTATTGTGGATAACTCATCTTAGGGTATTATGTGTGACTGGAATATTATATAAAACAAGATAAAATTAATAAGTTTAGAAATTCTTTTCAATAAACGATATAAACTTGGATTGCAAGCACAACTTGTTATGAAAGCAAGCTTGTATTTCAAAGCACTCTTTTATTAAAGTGAATAGCCCCATAATTAATTAATCAGATGGTTCATCCACTAAACAAAAATATGTGCATAAAATTGATCTAAATAAACAAATTATATAAATTTTATGTAAGGTATTCCAATGTATTTATTAAGTTTAATCATTGGCAGTTTGAAGGAGATGAAAGAGAGAAGAGCAGGAGGGTCATTGAGCAGGAAGACTTTCACTGTCACTAACAGCAACGCTCCAGTTTGAAGGAAATGAAAGAGAGAAGAGCAGGAGGGTCATTGAGTAGGAAGACTTTCACTAGTCACTCCAACTCAAATTTTCAAATACATCACACACACACAAAGAGCATGTCATTGGAAAGAGCTAGCTCTAAGCTTTCCAATGACACCAAGATAATCTTTCTATCACTTATAGGAGAAAAGTTATGAATTTTTTAGTTATTTATTTTCCCCCACTATTCGGCTTTGTATTTAAGTTTTAAAACTGTGATCGCATTATTACACTTTTTGTACTATTTTGCTTGTAACTTTTTAGCTATTTAAGTTAGAGCTCTCAGATTTGGAGGAGACATTTACAATACAATATGTAACAAAACAAAACACATGAATTGTGAATTAACTTATTATATTTTATTAAATATGATTTTATGAGCATATGGCGTGGATAACGACAATTGGCGGAATTTTTTTTTTTTAAAATGACATAATTACTAAACCAATAAAGCTACTGCTGTAAAATTTTCAATACAAACAGATAATGTCCATCTTAAAGTAAGGCACATTTAAAATAAATAACTACAGATCAGAAATATTTATGCAATTTTATAAAAAAAATAATTCATGAGAAGAAACCACGGCCGAGACATTTTTACATTTAAATACATAACTTTTAAACTAATAAAGCTACTACAATCAAATTTTCAATAATAATACTTTGGGACAATCCAAATGTAACAGAATATTCAAATGTTGCAAAAGCAATTAAAATCATGCTATACAAAATTCAAAAATGTTATGTAATCTTTCGACATTGATGTGCGTCTTTAAGAATAACTTTTAAACTAACAATGCTATTTCAATAAAATCTTACGTACAAATAGACAGTAACAATTTAAATATAATAAAACATCCAATGCAATATTGCAATCCATGGTCCATAGCAACAGATAGTGTCCTAGTCCACAGCAACAGAATGTATCCTTGTGCACCTGAAATATTGCAATCCATGGTCCGCAGCAACAGATAGTGTCCTAGTCCACAGCAACATAATGTATCCTTGTGCACCTGAAAATATACAAAATGTTAAAAATTGAACTTTAAATTGAGTGAGCTGAAAATTCAAATGAATTTCATCAAAACACACAAACAAAATAAAAAATCTCCCATAAGAATATCAGAAACTAAATGTGACAATGTTGTCCACCTGAAAGTATGCAAAATATTAAAAATCTGATTTTAAAATGAGTGAACTGAAAATTGTAATAAATTTC
The DNA here is from genome assembly GCA_964017045.1 of Omphiscola glabra. NCBI lineage: Eukaryota > Metazoa > Mollusca > Gastropoda > Lymnaeidae > Omphiscola > Omphiscola glabra. The sequence continues at coordinate 24,714,140 of OZ024795.1, forward strand.
ATTAAAACACAACTAAACAAAATGAAAATTTCCCAGACTTCTTAACATACCTGACTAAATCTCAAATAAACTCCTTCTCTTCCCAGTCCATGCTTTTGTTGACTAGAGCTTTAACCTTGGCATCAACAAAACCGGTCGAAGCATTAGGGGCTCTTTTAAATTGGGCAGAAACTGTCTAAAAACATCGTGGACACGGTGCGCGGCTCCGGAGCTCCAGCAACACTTCATCCTCATCGATTGGTAGATTAAAAACATCTTCCTCCATCGTCAATATCAATTTGAGTTGTTTGTTGATCAGGAAATGATAATCAGTAATTCTGAAGAAAAAAAAATATCAGGAGTACTACTTAGGATTATTATGAATATATATAAATAATAATTAAATAATTTTAGATCGGCCACACAATGTTCTTTAGTTTATGTACATTTATAGTTGTTTAATAACTTAGTAATACAGGCTAGTCTATCTTACGAATTCATTGCTCATCGCATGTCAGCACACCTTGATCTCTTTTTGTCTTTGTTGTCTTATTTACATGTATTATTGACCCAAAGCATGCTCTTATATATTAACTATATTAGGCCTAAAGTGTAAGTATTAAAAACCAGTTATTAAAAGTGTATAATTATATAATCAAACTATTAACTGATAATGCAGGATTTATTAATTAAGTCATTTAAGTTGTTCCAAAAGTCAAAGTCTTTGTACTAAGTCTTATTTACATGTATTATTGACCCAAAGCATGTTCATATATATGAACTATATTAGGCCTAAAGTGTAATTATTATTAAAAACCAGTTATGAAAAGTGTATATTTATATTCAAACAACTAAGTTATAATGCAGGAAATATTTAACTAGTCGTTTAAAAAAGGTTTTAAGTAATAATAATCACTGTTTACATTAGAGATATATCACTTCCGATAGATCGAGTGGAAAAAAATGGCCACGGCTTGGAAGCCTTGAATTTTTAGTCACGGTGGTCAAGCTCTAATAAAGGTGTGTGATGATCAGTACTCTTTTAAAAAAGTGTTTCCCCTTTAAAAACATATAAACTGTACGTACAAATAATTTCCAAGTCCGAACACGATATAAATAAAAAAATTAAGCACAACAAGCTCACTTACCCCAATCAACCTTTCAATTGATCGTCTCAGCGTGGTCGGATCTCCTATTTATGTATACCCCCGTAACCGGCATGCATCGCGTCTTCAAATTAAAATAAGGAAATTCCGCTATTTTTAAAAATGACGCTAAACACCAACATCTACCAAAAACGAAAAGCGCCAGCTCATCACAGCGATCGCCGCTCGGCAGGCCGCGTTTTTCTACCGCCGGCGGCGAAAGTATTGGGGTGCCTACTTTCACTGTCACTAACGCTCCAGTTTGAAGGAGATGAAAGAGAGAAGAGCAGGAGGGTCATTGAGTAGGAAGACTTTCACTGTCACTAACAGCAACGCTCCAGTTTGAAGGAGACGAAAGAGAGAAGAGCAGGAGGGTCATTGAGTAGGAAGACTTTCACTGTCACTAACAGCAACGCTCCAGTTTGAAGGAGACGAAAGAGAGAAGAGCAGGAGGGTCATTGAGTAGGAAGAATTTCACTGTCACTAACAGCAACGCTCCAATCATCTGTTGGCTCCCTGAAATCTAATTTTTTTTTTCATGAAACAATAACAAGGATCCTATCCACTGTGAACACATTTCAGCACGACAAAGTCATTCATTAATGGCTAGATATAATCTTTTAATAAAAATAGATTGTTTCAAGTCCTATTTTGAATTTATTTTTTACACTAGTTATAATAGTACTATTTTGATTAAAAATGGACTCAGATGCGTTCAAGAGCTATTTAGATGTAATCAGATATAATTCTTCAGTTAATTATGCTAGCAGTAGTAATACTGATTCCTGTAATATAGTGTATTTAAATTAACTAAATAAAATTGTTTGTTAATCTCGAAGAAGTTATTGAGCTTACGTCACATATAACCTTATTTTTCACAGTACAGGAGGGAAATGTGATGGGGTTATACTTTTTTGTTACTCTAAGTAAGCGCTGTGTCGATACAAACGTAAAACAAAACAAAAAGAAAGACATTCTCGCTGAATGTTATATTGCTACAAAAGTTTTAGCCTGATTTTTTTTCCAAATTTCACAGAATTTGTGTGTGATATGACTCATACTCATGTCCAGTGGCGTAGCGAGCTTAACTCGCGCCCGGGGCACAATACCTTTTTAGCGCCCCCCCCTATTCGAAAACTATACAATATTATAGTAAATAATACCATTTGGCGCCCCTTTGTGAGTAGCGCCCGGGGCATGATGCCCCCCTTGCTCCCCCCTCACTACGCCACTGCTCTTGTCATATGAGTATTGTAGTTGTAGTACCTATTTAAATCCAGTAAAAACTTGTACAACTTGACAAACATATAAATATTATAAAAAAAAGGTGAAAAGTACAGGTAAACCATAAAAAGGTTGGCATTGAGTTGATTGAGTCAACTTTGTTGTGCTTCCAGGGTGTGGTAGAAGCAATACTAATAACTAATACTATTACTGGGCCTTTTAGTAAAGGTTTTTACTTAAATTTTTTAAAATTGAAATCAAATTGTATGATGGTCCAAGTCCAAGCTAAGAAATAATTTAGTTGTAACTTGTAGTTTAGTATAGCTAGGCCTAAACTATTCAATTTTGTATAGTATAGTCGTATGTATGTAATTAACTTGGCCAAATTGTAAGGCCTATCTCTAGAGACTAGTTAAGAGTAGTTAAGACCGTCAACTGCTTCCACTCTCGTCATCGTCCTACTCCTTACCTTACTCAGTAACTTTTTTACTGACTCTGAAGTAAGCACTACTTGTGTCACTAATGACTCACTCGTGGTTCTCTGATTACTTTAAGTGTCTGGTAGTAAAATACAACTATGTGAATGTTAGTTTAAGCTTTGAAATCGCTAAATATATAACTTACCGCTGCAAAGATATTGCGCAAGGGAAACTGGGTTGGCCCTGTTCTATTGTAATATTTGCTTTTTAGTGAAAGGATTACTGTAAATCCGGAAGTAGCTAAATCAAGGGGAGATCATTCGCAAATGAAATGCTTCTCTTTTTTGTTCACCTTGCGATGATAATTTAAATAATTATATATTTTTTTTTTCTAAAATACTTGGATAAGCATGTTTCGAAAGTGTACGATTTCGTTGAGACACCAGTTAACTCATGTTCTAAAAGAAAAATGTTGCTTTTCTATGCAAGTAGCAAGCTTTAAAAGTCATTTAAGCATCGACAAAATTTACCCAAACAGCAACCCAGACTTCTTAAGAGACCGCACTCTGCGGAGACCGCAATCACAGTCAATTGAATCAACAGAACCTAAAAAAGTAGGGTAAACAAAAAATTGCCGCCAACATGTATTATATGGTAGATTACCTGTTATTGCTATTACTTTTAAGAAGTGGCTATTTGGACCGGGTATCAGAAGTGAGAGGTTGGGATTACAAATATTTAAAATATTACTGTTGGGTTTGTAAGACAAATTTGTTTTCAAATGAAAGATAATTGAATGGTTCATGAATGGATCATTAATAAATTATTATTATAACTATAGACTATGATTGTAATCTTTGTAAACTTACTTCTTCAGTTTAACTAAAACGAATAGCATTTAATTTTAAAGGGACCCAGATACTCTGAGATACACACAACTGCTATTCGGACCCCAGTCCCTTTAGACAGGGGCGTAGCGACAGTGTTTGGCGCCCGGGGACAAGATTCATTTTAAAGCGCCCCATTTTCTTTTTTCCACTCTCAAACCGATTATTTTCATCAAAAATGATATCAAAGCACAATTTTGGCGCCCCTAACTAGCTGGCGCCCGGGGACATCTGTTTTCCCTGCCCCCCCCCCCCCCCCTTTTTGCTCTGCCTTTAGACTAAATGCTATTCGGATGTCATTTGTGGTAGTTTATATTAGTTAAACTGAAGAAATAAGTTTACAAACATATAGTCACATAGTACATTCAATTATCCTTCATTTGATACCAAATATTTTTTAATGAACCCAACCTCTGACTCTTGAATCCGGGGTCTGTATAGCTGCAGCCTTACTATTATTGTTATTTTGCTTGTAGCAAGCCCATGCACTGACTGAAAATGTTTGGCCTATTGATGAGTCTTTCAATAGCCTATTGTTGTCTTTGTAAAACAATCTCTATACACTTGGTAAAAGTACTGTACTGTACTAAGCCAGAATGATCAATATATTGATTGTGTGCCCTTTTAAGATATAGAAGAACTTAAGGCTTAAGGCACTACAATGTTGTAATAAATTAAGTACAATATAATAAATTAAGTACGATTCCTGCTTTCTTAAAAATGACCATAACATTCAATTTTTAAGAATTTGATAAATTATTTAATCAGTATCTATCTATTATATAAAAAAAAGTGACAGAAGATCAGTGAAGTTAAATAAAATTAAGCTCATGAGAACAAACACTCACTTTAACTACTACTACTACTACACCATATTCCACTATGGAAAACAAGTTTAGTAGCTAGCCTTAAGTAAAAGGATTAGCTACCTCTATTTTACAGCTAAGAAACGGTTTATGCAGCTAATAACTTAAGTTAAAAACCAGCTATATGTAGCCATAAGGTTTAATTATAATATTAATGTTAGAATATTAGGCCTAAAAAAGTCATTTTCTTGTATTTAGCTTTCGTTAGGCCAGGTTAATATTAATAAAATTATTATGCCCATATACTAATTCTAAAAGTTATTGTAATTGTAAGTAAAAATTTAAATATAGATATAATATTTCAATGATCTAGTCAAGGCCGTTCATGAAAACACTGAAGTTCTACATGCCTTACATCGTAAAACCAGCCACCTTGGAAAAAAATTGAATTTGGCAAGACTTTGGCAGTGTTTTCAAGGCTGATGTCTTAATGAGCATTCCTTACTTCCTATTTTCTTTTATGGTTGTGGCGTAGGAAGAGTGGGGAGGGGGGTATTCTGTAAGTCTTGTGGCTTTTATGATTAAGGTTTAAAAAATCAAGGATCCTCCTGGGGTCACAAACTCTGGCTATTCCACTGTTTGGTGGGACCATTTAATTAAATAAATATTTTCTCTAATGCATTCTGTTGTTTCCAAGCTCGTCGCTTGTTTTTCGTCTCACCCTTCCGTCCCGACCGAAAGACTCCCTGGGCGGTTGGGGGTGGTAACACAACACCTATCCCAGGAGTGGAAGCAAAGCCGTCCAGACCCTCGGAGAGTGGACTGCGAACGCTTTAAACGCAGCGTTCTCGGTCGACCGGACGTCCCCCAGGCCAGGTGGGAAATTCCCGGAGTGCTGCTACACGGTCTGGCGGCGGGTAGACCCGGTGCCTTGCCCGTGTGGAGGTGTCTTGGGGGGGAGGGGCATTAAAAGCTCACGCTCGACGGCCCACCGACGCCATCTCCTATGTGACATTTCCAAGCTCTGTGTTTCACCTACTTAGGACTTCTTTGTTCCAAGATCATGGGGGCCTATCTCCTGAATCTAAGGCATCTTTGGAATAGTGTGTGGGCTATTTGTTGTCATATTCCACATTTAGCTGGCATATATAGTAGTTATATAGTAGGCTGGGGTACCGCGCTATATAAGACAACATATAATAATAATAATAATAATATGCTGCCATACAGGCAGATTTTCAATGTAGGGCATGTGTTGTAGAAGTTAAATGAAATTGTTGAAATAGAGTTAAAGATATACTTCATGCATCTTTTTTAATTAATCATTTTTTTATGTTGTCCTAGCATAGTATTTACATTTACTCTATCTCTTTGAGTGCCTGTGGTTGACTGCTGTGTTTAAAAAGATTTGTATTAATTTAAAATTTTATAAATTATTTTTAACTTTTTGACAGGATCAAAAAGAATCAATGACAAAAGAGAAATTTTCTGGATACATTCCTATAGGTAATGAAATTCACTTTATGAATTTTAAATAATATTTTAAATACATGCGTCATAAATTTATGCAGAATTTTTATTTTTAAGTTTTACCATATGGAAAGAAAAACAAGTTCAAAGGAAAATACATTTCTCAAAGAAACTTTAAAAATTGGTATATTTTAAGTCATGACAGCTATTATAAAGGATAGCAGTAATATGAGTTAAAGAAATCAAATATTATTAGCATGTTTATATATTTTAAGTGCATCAATAGGTAATTTTTTAATTTTTTTTTTGCATAGCGTGTTTAATTACAAGAGGTTGCATGTCAGTTATAACAATGGAATGGTCCAATGCAATAAGTAGATTTGTGTTAATAAAGTGTATTTACGTACAGATAATTTAACAAATTCTGTAAAATTCAATAATTTTTAAATATATTGCTTTCAGAGGCCTTAGAAATTTCTGCCTCTAGAAGTAGTGGTCCAGGTGGCCAAGGTGTTAATACAGGTACTGTTTGAAAAGATGTTAAAACTAGACTATTTAAAAAAAAAATTCTTTCATTTTGTTTTGGACAGTTTCTTTAAAATTAGATTTTTAAATTTATTCAATTTTTTTTATTTTGACAGCTAATAGTAAGGTTGAAGTTAGGTTTCATCTTGAATCAGCAACATGGATACCTGAATGGATCAAACCAAGGCTTTCTGTGCAGGTGAGGGAGGACATCAGCTTGTCTCTCCACAATAAACGATAACAACTTTTAAATTATTAAGGGCATGTGTCTTCTTCTAAACAGAATTGGACATAGATATAAAAGGCTTTAAGCTTTTTCTGCTTTCAGTGTTTTCTCATAACCAGGCCCTATTGAAAGAAGAGGAAAGTGAAAAGTGGGGTTTAGCCAGGCCATGTATGCTCACATAAACAAAAATAACATGCTAATTTTTAAAATATAAAAAAAATCCCTATTAATAATATTTTTAAATGAAAACATTTAAACTATATTAATGGTAATTTTGCTGCTAAGATACATGTTTTTATTATACATGATGATTCCTTTTTTGGGATACTTAAATTACTTTCAGTTATTTGTATATTAATATCTACTATTCCATATTTATAGATGGCTTTGTGCTCTGTATGTACTTTATAAAAATGTTTAACACTTTTTGTATATTTTAAATGTAAATGCCTTTTTTTGAAATATTGCAATAAAAATGATATGTAAAAAAATATAAAACATTGTGCCACTTACAAAGGTATGAAACTCAATGAATAATTAATTGACCAATCAGTGGACAGCATTTTAGCTATGCATTCAAAAATTTTACTGCTCTTCTTATATGAAAACCAAGTGTTGTGATGTTTTTTAAAATAAATATTAACAGGAACAGGGGCGAATAACTAAGGATGGTTTCTTTGTGGTTAGATCTGATTTGACCCGAAAACAAATGCTCAATCAAGCAGACTGCATGAATAAAATTAGAAACATGATCTACAGTGCATCTGTACTTCCACATCAGCCAACTAAAGAAGAAGTCAAAATACATGAAGAAAGGTAAATAGTTAGTTTAGAATTTCTTTTTATCCACCTTGACTTAAAATAATTAATGCACCCCTTTTGTTTCAAAATTTTTAAATATTTTTTTTTAATTGCTAAAAACTTCGCTCTTGATTTTTAAAATGACCCTAATTAGAAGCAGCAGAAATGAAATAGCCTTTTTCATCAGCAACCATTATGTACAAACATTTTCTAAACCTTATGTTTCTGAAAAATAATTGAATCAATCACTTAGATCTTGAAGTCAGTAATCTAAGGCTTTCTGACATCAAAAAATCCCCTCATTGTAGAAAAAAAAATCACAATTTCTTAAAAATATATAAAAGAAATTCTTCAGTTCTTTTAATACCTTGGGTAAAATTAGCATTTTGCAGGTTCGGGTGTAACTGCTGGTAAATTGAAGTGAAATTGTGTAATACACTCTAACATTTTTACCATTAGGCACCTGCCATACTAATTTTGTTTGAATTTGTAGGTCCATTTGATGTTAAATCAAATTGCAGTAAATATTTATTAAGTGTAAAAATATGCAGTTATGGCCTTTGTCTATTATATTGTTCAGTTATTAATTTTTCAGTTTCATTGTACCCTTGATTTTTAAATCCAAAAACATTTAATTTCTAGTAATAATAATAAAGTTCATTTCAAAAACTCGCTTCATCCCTATTTAAGACTTGAAGCGCTGTACAAACTCAACCATATATATTAATATATTTTTTCCACATTAAATTTATAAACGCTACAATACAAAATCTACATTCAAGCATAACCAGTCGAAGTCTTTCAACACTTGCAGCAATGGACGATACAAGCCAATATAGTTTTTTGATCAGTTTTTATACATTTTTTAGCATGGAAAAAAATACAATTTAAAGACTCATGTGATCCCTATTTACTCTACTGTATAAGAAAAAAATTGTACATTTCATATTTGAAAATATACAATAAATGCCAATCTACACATTACTCAAACCTACAGAAAAAGAGAACAAATGCAACAACAGTGTGTGAAACTAACAGAGAGTGTTTAGGTAAAGTAATAATAAGCAACCATCAGATATGGGGGTATGAGAGAAATTTATGTTTACAAAAGAAGAATACTACCTAAAACCATAATTAAATTTTTTATTGCAGATTAACAAAAGCTAAAACCGGAATTTTGCGTGAGAAAAAGGCAAGATCCTTAATTAAACAATCTCGATCAGTTCCTGAAATGTAATCTGTGTGTTTTTTAATTGAAAAATAAAAGCAGTATTTTAATTCTGAGACATTTTTTGTGTTCTGACTAATTACAATTAAAATATTGGTCTCATCAAAGTTAATTTTCTCTGTATGTGATAAGACAATAAAAGTTGACTATTAGAACTTACATATTTTATAGATAGATGAGAATAACTTCATCCTTAAAGTTTTATACATGATGATTTGAGCGACATTTGCTTTTATTGAATTTATGAAATGGTTTAATTTTACACCACTGGGCTTTGAAGGTTTGGTTAGCCAAGGTTGCTAGAGTTGGTCACAATATTGGTATATGTGGTCCACACTTCACTGCCATATAGGAGCATACTAAGCACACATACCTGATAAACACTTAGTTTTGTCTTATCAGTTAGATTGAAATTATTCCACACCTGCTTATTCAGTTTAGCCATGGTTGCTGCTGCTTTTGCGATCCTGATTTATACCCCTTCGTCAACGGAGAGAGACCTAGAAATATTGGATCCAAAGTATGTGAAATGCTCAACAACCAACAGATTTTGGCCCACAATAGATATGATTGGAGGGGACGGTGCTTCTTGCATCATGACATTTATTTTTTCTAGACTAATTGACAGTCCAAATTCTTTATTAGCGTTTGATAGACAATTAACTTGTCGCTGAAGACCTTTCTGTGTGCAATATAAAGGCAGCATCATCAGCAAACAACATTTCTTACTTTGGTCTTGGCACTAAGGCGGAAAATATTTTACAGCCTACCATCAGATCTGGTATGGATGTACAGTCCATCTTCACGGTCCCTGAAAGCTAATTGAAGGAGTATTGAAAAGAAATTGGAGAAGAGCGTTGGTGCCAGTACACAACCTTGTTTTATTCTGCTGCTGACTGGGATGCCTTAGAGACCATGCCATTGAAGGTTACTGTGCTGTGCATGTTTTTGTGAAATGACTGTATCATTGTGAGCAGTCATGTGGGCCAACCTAATTTTAACAAGATACTGAACAGGCCTCACTGACTACTTACCAAGTCAAATGCCTTTGTCAGATCTATGAAAGCAATATAAAGAGGTATTACGGACCGTTATAGATGGAGAATTTAATCTCTGTTGTTTTGTCTAGGGCTCGTTCTAAAAACAGTCCATAATAAAGGACGATACCAAAGGTTAAAAATAATAACAAATAAAACGACAATTAAGGCCAGAGCTAATTACAATTAATAACTTTTTAATTTGTGAACTTCAATTAAATAATAACAGCAAGAGAAATATAATTAAAATTATGAACTTACAGATTTGCTGGTACCGTTACTGTATATAAAAATACAATGAGCACAAAATTGTACGAGGAAATGAAAATCTCTACACACAACAAAGTATAATGACACACAGCATGCCTCGTAATGAAGGAAAGGAAAATCTCTCTCCTCTCTATCGGTCAGCCCTTTTTATACTCAGTTTCAGATGATCATTCTGGAAAAAGGAATACGCAGTCTTACTGCTTCTCGAATTCTCTAGATCGTTCGATCCTGTTCCACAGAAACGGACGATAGTAAACAAAAGTATAAACAAAGGGATATTTTTTCTAGCCGCCCCAACACAGGACCGACTTGAAAGAGGTCATGCACGTGGAAGGCGGGCAAAGCGTCTTAAAATACGTCATCCCTTATAACAGAGGCAAATGCTTTTCATGACACTTCTCCTGCAATTGGCGTTACGAGAATGTCATGTCTATAGTTGAATGCCGATTTCAGAAGCCACACTGGGACGCTTGAGTAAATGGGGTTAGCCACAATCTGCATTCGTTTAAGGGCAACACGAGGACTTTGCCTTGCCATCAATTGCTTTTTTGAGCTCCTGCAAAGTTGGCTCTTCATCTAGTTTTTCCATTATTGACAAGAAGGGAATATTATTCAGAACGGTATCAGTGACTACATTCATTGTTGTGTAAAGTTCAAGATAATGCTCTACCCAACGCCGAAGTTGATAGTTTGGGTTCTGGATAATTTGACCTGCCTTGGACTTCAGTGGTGCTATTTTTGAAGCATGTGAACCTAATGCCCTCTTGATAACCCTGTAAATGCTCCTTGCATCTCTGTTGTCAGAAGCCAAATGTATACAGTTGCAAATGTTCAGCCAGTAAGTGTTGGCACAGTGGGGGGCAGTCTGCTGGGATATTTTTATTTTTTGAGTTCGGAGAGCCTGTAGTGTACGTTCGCAAGGTGCATCCCTATAGGCAAGTGGGGCTCTTCTCTTCCCCTCGGTTATGGGTTCCATCTTATTCCAATGCCCCTCGTCCCAGTCATTATTTTTATGCTCCATTTTACCATAAGCTGAATCGTACACAGCATCTCGTAAATTAATCCACTTAGAGTCAATAGTGTCATCAGGTGACCCTTTAGCAAGGGTAACCTGCAACACTTGTGTGAATTGCTGCATTTTTTCTGGGTTGCTTAAGCAATGAATGTTAATTCGTGGATGACACTTTCTTGTAGCATTATGCAATTTTTTGGGCATTGGTCATATCTTGCATGCTACGAGAGAATGGTCCGTGTCACAGTCGGCACATGGTAGCTGCAGCTTGTTACCTAATCAATAATCAACTACATGTACTTTAAATTTTAAAGTACACATTATCAAGTTGTAATAAATTAATTTAAAAAAACAGTAAATTACTCTTGATCATACTTTATGGGGTAACTTTGGCCGTCTGCTCATACTACGGTACTCATAGTCACCCAAAATAGGGTTGAATTTTGAACGTTGGAGTAAATTTGACCACCTCCAGTCATGTGGGTTGCGACCCGTTTGGGGATGGAACGACCCTTAAAAATGGGTTGCCTAAGGCCATCGCAAAACACATTTATGATGTAGCAACGAAAATAATTTTATGTTTTGTGGTCACCACAACATGCTGGCATCCGTCCGTCACAAGGTGACGATGGTGTAGACTTTGTAAGACGAAATCCACAAGCCCCTGGATTATTCTTTTTTGGATTATTTGATTATATTAATTATAAGCTGGTTCCCTAGAATGCTATTCACCTCTCAACATGCACATGCCGCTGGATAACTCGAGGGCACATCGTGTGGATGATACAGCTTGGCACCAGTGTCGCAGTTGTCGGAATGTTTCATTGTCTCAATGTTATTATTATTATGTATTCTAAATGAGCCGGCGGAGAATTTTTTTAAATATTTTTTTTTAATTGGGTCACTTCAACTCGCTGCGAAAATGTACCATTATACATGTGCGCTCAGTACCAACGATCTAGAAAGTGGAGATGATCCGAGATGTAGTTCTTTAATATTATATAATTTTGGAAGCTGTAAACCATAAATAGATGCTTAAAAACATTGACTTTAAAATAAAAATTGAATTTTTTAAATTATTCAATCATTTTACATAAAATATTTAAAATGTATATTCAGAGAGACTGTTGTAGTTTTGTGAACACCCCATATATGGTATCCATGCGCAAAGGCCTAGAACAAAGTCAAAGCCGTCTGCTACAAAAAAGTGCAAACCCGCCACGGCTAACTCTCATAAGCCAAACCAGTATGCGATGACTATTTTTATCTACACGATCTGTTCTTATATTTAGTGCCTTTTCGTGGATTTAAACTGAAATAGGTAAGTTAAAGTTAAAATATTATTGTTTCGCTTGGGAATAGTAATCCTGAGTTCAGATGCGTATATTATTTATGATCGAATTGTGTATTATCGATTGTAAACTTACGTGTATTCTTTATAAAATTTATTTCAGACAGTAGGCCTATTAGTTAACACTAACACTAAATTGTACAGCACTAACTTTTATTTTTATTGATTTTTACGGCCCCCATTGGTACATAGCCGGTAGCGTAAACCAGGGTTTCTTTCAGCCACCCCCTCCCGGGGAAAGTCAAGTGCCCCCCCCCCCCGAGCAAAATGGGTTAAAAGCAATAGAACGATTATATATTTTTAAAAATTAAAAACGACTTAACTGTCATTTTAAACATTTTAAAAAGAATGCAATCTGGTGCCTTTAACCGATTACGATTAGTAGAATCTAAAAATTATCGCTACGCTCGATATATTTGATGATCCGTAAGAAAAAATGCGAATGTCAGCAACTTTGCTTGTAAAAAATCACAGAAAATATCTGGTTACTGGGGCAACAGAAACACTGAAGGAAGAGCAGTTCCTTTTTTACTCACACTGAGGTGGCTACAAACATCAAACAACTGCCTGTTGGTTTTACACAAAATTATCTTTTGGCTGAAATACAAAGTCTTAGCACGACAAATAATCCGAGTGACACGCTTCTTGGCAGTAGAATAGATCTGCTTAAAAACCACAAGACCTGACCTCAACCACTTTTTTCAGCTCTACGGCGCTCTTTCTTGGCACTGCGTAGTTCTTCCCTTATGGTCGCATACCAGGGAGCTGACCGTGCTGACCTAACATTGCGGCGGGTGACAGGGGCGTGCCGATCAAGCACAGCTCGCAATGCACGGTCTAGCGTTTCCAAAGAAGGGCAGAGGGCGGGGGACACTTCTATACTTAGGTCGTGCTTACAGGCATTCCTGTTTATAGCTCGCAGACTGCGGACCTCCCTGAACTGAGGGAGAATATTGGGGGCCCTAACACTAAGCTCGCCAACAACACAAAAGTAGTCAGAGGGCAGCTCTTGAGTGATTGAAGTAGATTTAACTACACCATCCTGAGGCCTATGTATCACCCAATCAAGAACATGTCCACGATTAAGAGTCGGTTGGTCGACCGATTGGTGAAGACTAACTAAGTCCAAAAGATCCATCATCCTGTCAGTGGAGGGGTGCTGTGGCTGGTCGAAGGGAAAGTTCATATCACCTACTACAATATAAGTGTCAGCCAATGTGTTGCAATGATCCAGCAGATCCGGGAACTCCCGATGAAACACAGCATCATTAAGTTTATTTTTCCTTCTAAGTCTAAGGCAGATGCGACAAATGCACATAAAAAGAACGTTCTGCAAGGGCCCTGACAGGGTAAGTTGAACTACTTCAAAAGATGTACGAGTATGAGCGAATGGGAGGTCTTTGACAAAAGCTGTATGATGGGACAACGTGCCTCTATAATAGCAAGGCCTCCACAGCGAGTTAAACGAGGAAATGATCAGGCAGAATAGCCAGATGGTGTGAGATCGACGCACTTCCCTTCATCGCCAGTCAGCCGAAACCAGGTCTCCTGGATAAACAGAATGTCAATCTGCCTATTAGTGATACATTCGGAGACTGCGATGCGTTTCTCACAAGAGCCAAGCGATTGAGCGTTGAATGAGGCGATGCGAAGCTGTCTGTAGCTTGAATGTGGAGAGGTTTTAATGTGAATGCGGTTGGCAGGGTTAGAGTAACGTAGAGTAGGCCTTGGTGATGAATGAGTGACAAGTTGTTTTTTACGTCTCCCACCACGACTAGTGCGCTTCCGGGGCAGTACTCGACCAATCAGAAGTTGTTTTAGTCGACACACAAGGTCAGCGGTCATATTATTATGCGTACGCTTGGTATTCAATGACAATAGACGATCACGTGTATATACAAGCACTGGTCGGTTACCTCTGTGGGACCGGAGTGTGTCACGTATCATCGACTTGCCCGAGCGATGAGCGTGGTGACGACAAAGATGGCCGACCGTGTAGGAGGCAAATTTCACTGAACTTTGCCACAAAGAAAATCCAAATCCACAAAAATCCGAAGTTTGAAGGGACACAAAACGTAGCCGAATCAAAGTAGTGATACGTGGCGGATATCCAATACAGAAATAACGATACAAAAATCAGTAAAAACACACACAAAATTGCATTCAATCAGGAGCCCGAGTCTATACGTGCCTGCAAGGCGTAGCCTCTTTCTGATACATTGATAGGTAATTAACCTATAGTTCTGTTATTTTTGGAAAGTCGTCATGTTTTTCTTGCTTCGACAATTCGTATGCATCAAATAACACGCGTTAAAAGTAACCAGGCATCATAATACGTTGCCCAAATAACAATAAAATAGCGGAGATAGGCACATATACAATTAGAGTTAAAATTTTGTGAAGGTGATGGCATGTATCTTGATCTTTATGACACTGGCAATTTATATATGAACTGATTGACCATGAAAATATAGAAAGCTATACCAGATGTAAAGATTAGGCCAGCAATGTACGCCCTACACTATTTCTAATATCTCTAGAAATTTAACTATAAATTTAATATGTCCAATATCTATAGGCAAGGAAATAGCTCTATTCAGACTATTCCCATGCTAAAACATGGGTACAACGCAGCCATGGAATGTGACCTTAGGGCAAGTTACAACAACATCGATTGAACTGCCGCTCTTCCCCCAGACCTCTTGGCCAGGTTTAGTCAGGGACCATAAGCTATCACCATTCGTGCTTTCTATATAATTTAATATTTCCAGAACCCTACTGAACCTACTATATAAAGCTCAGTGTGTCTATGTTTGTTTTTATATGGTTTAATCAATCACAAGTAAAGGAAACATTGGATCGCAACCAAACTCGACATGGTAATTCCATCTGACCTATAGGCCCTACATGGTTCCTGAAAAGTTATTCATAATCCTTATTGAAAAGAGGTAATTAAAAAAAAATTACGATTTAAAGGGTGAAATTTAGTTTTAAAAAAAAATTACACTTAAAATATATTGTATGGCTTCGAGGGACGTTTAAGTTAAGTTTTTTAAAGTCTGCGTATTTTTCATTAGCCATTATTGCGTTTTTTTCAATTACCTAATTATAAGAGTGTTGGACTGCGATAACGCTTTAAAATAGATTAATTAGACACGAACAGTTTGAGTTTTGTGTAACTAAAACAATATATGTTCAGCTTTTAATAACAATTTTACATAATACAGAAGTAAACGTTTCGGCAAATGTCTTGATTAGTACAACAAGAAAACATTTATTTAAGTATAAATTAAATGTACATAATATATATATATATACATATTTATATAATTTTATATATATACAAGCATCCTACCTAAAAAAATAGAAAATATACTATAGGAATGGGCGCAAAACCCAGACAAAAACAAAGTAAAGAAGAACGGAGAGGAAGTGATTTGAAGTAAAATGTGAAAACCAAACATGAAAAAGACATTGCGCTTTCAAATATCTTTTTAAAGGAAGGTTTTTGGTGAAATTGTGTTTGTTTGCATTTTGAATAAATCTTTATTCTATCTGTATTAAAAAAAATTACTGCCCACCCCCCCCCCTACCGGGAGAAGGTCAACTGCGCCATGAGTACACGTAGGTCGTGACTGCGCCCCCCTCCCCCGGAGCAAAACGGACAGAACAATAATAAGAAAATATATTTTATTAAAAGACTACCAAATTTAAAGAATTTTGAAAAGTATAGTAACCGGTGCCACTAACCGATTACACTTAGTTTACTCTATGAAATATCGCTACGCTCGATATATTTGATGATCCGTATTTTTAAGTTAAGGCTAATATTTTTAGAGGCTGACACTATTAAAATATAAATAAGAGTTATGCTAAACTTGAAATTCATAGACAGGACAAAAGACTTTGACGTTTCGGCTTAGAATAGTGGTTCTCAACCTGTGGGTCGCGACCCCTTTGGGGGTCGCACGACCCTTTCCCAGGGGTCGCCTAAGACCATCTGAAAACACATAAGCTCGACGGTTATGAAGTAGCAAAACAATATTTTTTTTTTGGCTGGGCGTCGCAACAAAACGAGGAACTGTATTAAAGGGTCGCGGCATTAGGAAGGCTGAGAACCATTAGCTTAGAGTCTTCATCAGAAAACAAGACAAAATGAAGTATAACAAGTATCATATCACAGTTTATTATTTAAGAAGTCTACCCTAAAAATAGTTTAAATAAGAATTAAAAGACACATTACTGTTTAGGAATATATAAAAAAAAAAATTGCATACTTCAAGCAGGTCCAGCCGAGCTTTTAGCTTGTCTTTTCTAGGCCCCCTGCCACTTTTCGGTTTTGTCCGCCCCCCCCCTTTGCTTTCAAAGTTGATAATTTTAAAAAATCTTTAAAAATATCCGAGGTCCCCTGCAGCTGTAGGGGTTACGGGGCCAACACGATGGTTCTGAGGTGACATGACTCCTAACTAACACACATATTCTGGTGAAGGTCTGAAATTACTCTCTTTTGACCCCGGCTAGTACATTGGCTACCAGCTCCATCTGCTGAGCTGAGCCATACACCATTTTCCTCACGTAGGGTTCTCCAACCGCCCTGGCTTCCCCCGAGACATCTAGTGGGGGACATTCGTTCAGCAGGTGCGCTAGTGTCTCCGGTACCAGGCTGCAATGCCGGAGTGTAGGATCCTTATTGTTGTCCAGCCTCCAGAAGTATGTGCCTATGGGGCAATGCTCGGTGCGCATTTACAACTAAGCTCTGCTGTCTGAGGGCTAACCCCCACTACGGATCTTCTTTGCTAGGAGTGGTAAAATTTGAAAAGACGCCTCTGGTTCGCCGATTTTGCACATGTCATCAATGATAACGTCAATTTTTCACTAGCATCTCTTCCGTTGCTCTCCAATTAAGTGTAGAATGTTGCAAATTAAATTCGGGTATGTTCTAAAATGCATTCTTGCGTTTTGAGTTTATCAAAATTTGTCTGGGTTCTATAAAGATTTAAGTAACGAGAAAAATGTAGGGCGAAAATGCATACCCTCAAGGGTGCCACAGGTATAATGAATTTAGCTATTCTTGATGATTATTCTGGCTAACTTTGGCGCTTCCCAACCGAAAGTCTGAAATGCCCCCTCAAAATTGCCTGAAATAAACACCAAATTCAACAATGCGCCAAATGCAGCATTGCATTTTGAAGTTGCCCGAGAGTCGTCAACTTCTAGCGAAAACCGCACCATCGTCTCTGCAACGCACCAAGTTAACCATTATCCGTCACATGACACTAATAGCTATTATCACGGCACGATGGCGTAGTGACTTGACAATAATGAATTAAAACACGAGAAAAGCAGGGACTAGTTTTTCATAGCGGAGGGAGAAATCATGATTTTTTAGTAGAGAGGGTGGGTAAGATTTATCTTAGGTGTGAGCAGTATTACGAACCGTTATAAATGGAGAATTTAATCTCTTAATTTTAGACTATGACTCGTTCTAGAAACAGTCCATAATAAAGGACGATACCAACGTTTAAAAATAATAACAAATAAAACGACAATTAAGGCCAGAGCTAATTACAATTAATAACTTTTTAATTTGTGAACTTCAATTAAATAATAACAGCAAGAGAAATATAATTAAAATTATAAACTTACAGATTTGCTGGTACCGGTACTGTATATAAAAATACAACGAGCACAAAATGGTACAACGAGGAAATAGAAAAATCTACACACAACAAAGTATTAAATGACACAGCACATCTCGTGATCAAAAGAAAATCTCTCCCTCTCTCTATCGGTCAGCCCTTTTTATAGGCATTTCCTACTAATGTCTAGAACCGTCTAATGCATTGTTTCGCTTTCCCGTTTTATACAGATCCTTCTATAAGGTTCTGAATAACGAAGCTTTTTGTAAACAAGGGAAAGTTTTTGTTAGCCACACTTCAAAGGCGGTCACGAGAGTTCACGAGGGGTCATGCACGTGGAAGGCGGGCTATGCGTGTAACAAAACACATCATCCCTCATAACAGCAGACATATTGGATTTCTAAAATGGATCATTGAATTAATTGTGGATGAATTATTCTTGAACGTGTGTGTGAATATTATATATTATTTACATTGTAACTATACCTGTTACAACGATGCCCTAACAACAAGGAATTTTTTGTATCATTCATTATAAGTAATAAAGTACTGTGTATATTATCAAATTGGACCTATTCAGTTCTTGAGAGAGAGGTAGACATCAGTTTGAGGAGTGGACAGTAGAGTGAAGTATCCAATTAGCAGTTGCAAGCCATCCATTACATTTTTGGGGGTTAACTCCATTCACACACCTTGATATATCAAGGGTTAACTTCATTTACACCTTGATATATTAAGGGTTAACTCCATTCACACACCTTGATATATTAATGGTTAACTCCTATCACACACCTTGATATATCAAGGGTTAACTCCATTCACAGAAATTTTCACACTTTCATAGTTGTTTTTTTTTGCACAATATTTTTGTGTATACTCAACCGTTCTCTCAGCAGTATCAATTTTTCTACATATGTTTCTATACAGTCTTTAAAACCAACGCCTAACCGGAGAAACTTTCCACTTGAAACGTAAATCATCCAGCATTTCTCGCCCTTTAGAAACAAATATAAAAAAAAAATTAAACATTTTAATGAAGGAATACATTAATAAAAAAAACATAGATAAGTGTAAATTTCTAATTTTTTAAATCTAAACTACAGGTAACAATATTTAAGAACGAAGTGGCAAATCTTGCTATAACCATTAAAGAAATATCAGACAATTATATAAACATAAGTATAGATTTAAATTTCACAATTTTAAATGATTACCAGAAATGAATTTAGATTTATGAGGGAATAAGATAAATAATGATTTCAAAATTGATTTACTTTAATTTAAAATTTCTATTATGAAAGAGTTTTTTGGTTTAATATTTTTTTTTTAAAAATGTCTACTGTTTAGTTTATATTAAATAGACACTTTTCTTTTCTTCTTTGTGACACGGGTGTTAAGGTAACAGAAATATGTCTATGACTTAAGCCCCGTTCAGTCAAATCTGTTCACACATGGACTAACCTTTATCTATGTTATAAATTCATATTATTCCAAATGCAAAAGAATTACAGGAAATTGTCGACGCTAAATTATGGAATGGTAAAAATGCCAGAATAATGACACGGAAGGTTAAAGCTAACGTATAAAGGATGGAACACAGCGTGGAATGTAACCTAAAGAATTAGATGGAAAGAATAGGAGCTGCCAGTGCAGTGCCAGACTGCTGAATTGAACAGGGAGATGAACTTATGAACATTGTCTAATATTTCACGTCAGTCGTGTGTAGAAGCCGCTTCAACCCCATGCACCGTGTCGCACACTTCAGACTTGAAGAGGTTTTGTAAAATGTGTTTATATTTTAGTTTACGTCAAAATCTAGGTCATTTGTACGACAGTGGTGTAACAGCCGAGATAAAAGGGCATATTTGCCTGACGTAGCTTTTGCAATGAAACCTTACCATGATTAATACCAATTCATAAATTAAAAACAAAGACTGTCAATTTGTTATGGGCGAATTGAGAGATTCTTGTTGTTTTGATGTTGTTGTTTTTTTTTATTTTAAAGATTTTTTTTTACAGGTATCGGTGAATTTAAGATTTTAAAAAATTATGATTAAATAACATTCATAAAGTACAAAGAAACCCACCTTTGTCGCGCTCATTCCTCAGAAGGTACCAAGCAGCTACACAGATTGCTATTACTACTACTACACATACGACTGAAATAACAATTCCTGTTGATTCTGAGCGCCATGAGATGTTTCCATTGCCTGGGAGGGGTAGCGGCTTAGCTGGATCAATTAAAAAAACACAAAGATTTATCGGTGCTTCCTTTTATATGAGATGGATATTGTAATAGCTTTTTATTGTAATGAAACTCTATAACAAGGTATCTAAACTTTTTTTCATAGTGTGTACCCTCATGAATTCCTCGCATCCTCAAACGAATTCTTTGATTATCTATTGTTTCACCCAGAAAAAGTTAAATGCCTTTTTAGAATTGGAAATAGTGCAATAAAATTTCTTTAAAAAATGAATAAATGACATAGTTTGTAAAGGTTAGAAAATAAATCGGTCACTTTTTACCTAAACTAAAAAGTTAATGAATTTCTTTTTTATAAATGAGAAAATTACGAATAATTTAAGAGTCATTTTCTTCGAGGCCGAACATTAGTTCTTTCAACATTTATAAGTCAATTTATTGACCCCCCACTACCCAACTCCATTTAGTAAACATCTGTCAAACTTTCAAAGACTCCACAGAATTAAATTTTGTTAAAAAAACATGTTTACCACTCGCCACCTCGGCGTTCTTGCCAAGAAAATTTATATACCAATACGTTTTTAAAAATACACATCTTTTTGAATGCTTAAGATAAAGAAATCGGCGAGAATCAACAAAACATTAATTTTTTTGTATCTTAAATAAAGTCTAAATTTTTTACAATAAGAATATATTACTGTAGTTAAATCTATATAATGCGGAATCGATGAGGTCTAAATATTACGTTACATTTATTGCTAATATTATTTTGTTCACCTTAAAGTTGAAACTAAATATTCATATTTTTTCAATAGCGCACAGTACCTGTGATTAATTTATGATTGCCCAATTAATTTAATATTATCATGGAACCGACTGACTTCATCCTTTTCTAGTCTATCTATTTAGCCTTTCAAAAATCAGAATTTTATCTCCGGAGGCAGTGAGGTGGGCAGTGGCGTAGCGAGCTTAACTCGCGCCCGGGGCACAATACCTTTTTAGCGCCCCCCCCTATTCGAAAACCATACAATATTATATGTAAAATATACCATTTGGCGCCCCTTTGTGAGTAGCGCCCGGGGCATGATGCCCAACCTTCCCCCCCCTCGCTACGCCACTGGAGGTGGGGGTGGCGGGGAACGAATTAACAGTTTTCAGAATCCAGTGTTAAACCGGTTAATGGTTATCAATATTAATTCCAACCTGCTAAGCACAGCAAGGTTGGGTTGACATTATAATTTGATAAATTCGAAAGCGAAAGTTAAAAGCTTTGATACTTCACATGACCGCAGCCGGCAGTGGAAAGAGTTTTAAGTTTGTAGAACTGATGAATCAACTGTTTTGTTAAAAATGGGGAAAAAATAAAAATCATGTGGCTCATGAGCGCTCAATAGACTTATGTAAAACAGTGGCATAACTGGGGTTGGCTAACAATGAGGGGGTGTGGTGGTGAGATGTGGTGAAATCCTTAGTACAAATGTATTGCGAAGAATTATTATTTTTTTTATATAGCAAGGAATGTTGACGTCATTTTATTTCGCCTCCCTCCCTTTTGTCAACTATTGTAAAACCTTTTTCCAACCCCCACCCCCCTATTTTGTGGACGACCCCCCTCCCTGGTTTGAAAATTACTTTTACACGCACCTTTTTGTTAATGCAACCTCTCGCTATAATACCTTGTTTAAAAGCACCTTTCTTACAGTCTAGCAATAACAAACAAACCAATAAACAACGCACCTTTTGTTATCACTTCCTGCGTGATGTTGACATTTTTTATTTTGTCCTCAACAATGAAGTAACCTTGACACAAATATAGGCCGGTATCATCAATTGTTGCACTTTTCAAGGTAATTTGCAGTCCCAGGGTGTAATTCTTGTTGATAACGCAGTTACGTGAGAGCGCCAGTTTACCCTGGATAATAACATTTAAAAAATAATGAAAATTTAGCAAAATCTTTTTTTAAAATTTTATATTCCTTTCCTATTTTTTTTTTTCATTTATATGTCTCTACTTGCACATATTTTGCTGCGGCGAGGTTCATTAGGCGATCTGAATGGTTGGCGAGACATTCGTCTTCCCCCTCTTCCCCTTCCCAACAACCCTTTTTTGTTAGTTTCTTTATCACTTGTTTCCAGTGTTTCTTTCAGAAATTTCCCTCGGGGGGGGGGGGGGGGGGGGCGTGCATTCAGATTTTCGGGGTTGAGGCAGAGGTTATGCCAGTTGCCAGTGGCCAAAGGCATAGCTAAGGGGTGGCAGATGGGACATAAGTCCCGGGGCGCCAGACTTGCGGGGGGGAGGGGGCAAAATGGGCTTTGATAGAATTAATTAGTTGAAAATAATGGGTTTCAGTGTTTCAGAGGGGGGCTTAAAAATGAATCTTGTCCCCTGACGATTAACAATGCAGATACGCCCTTTCTAGTGGCATCGAAACAGGGCAGATAGAGTGGTCCACCCAGATGTCACTTTTTCTTTAAATACTGGTGTGGCATTTTTGGACAATTGCAGAGTTTGAATCGTGAAAGGGAGTACGGCAAAAATATTTGGCCGCTGATGGCAGCCTTAATAGTAGGTACGCCACTACGCAGTGTATCTATCGATACCAAAAATCGGCGATAATTTTCATCGAGAAGTACGGTGGAAATCGATGGCGCCGATGAATCTTGATCGGTGGAGGGGTACCCAGAAAATGTTTGATTATTTCAAAATCTAAAGGTGTATTTTTGAGTATACTTGAATTCGATGTTTCCACTATACCATTTGAACAGGGAAGAATATTGTTAAAGTTTTGTGGGAGGCTTTATTTAGCCAAGTGCCTTATATAAACTGAATTCACTACGTTTGTGGCGTGCCCCAAGGTAATCACAAGGCATAAGATTATAATAAACCCCGTACTGTATCATTGATGAGCTTAAGGGAAAGGTTGCATAATTAAGGGGGCTAAAGACAGTCGTACAAACTCAAAATACGTGGGTGCATTATTTGGCCGCATTATTTTGCCGCATACTTGAATTTGTTGTTTTTTAAGACAATTTTGAGGTGGCATTTAAAACTTTCGGGTGTGTAATGGCAAAATTAGCCATAATAATCACCAAAGGCATCAAAATTTCGCACCAGCGGGACATAAACTATATTCACTCTAGTTAAGTCATCCTTGAGGGTACGCTTTTGCCCTAGATTATTTTCGCCCCTTAAATCATTATAGTCCCCGATTTTTTTCTTTTATAAATTCAAAATCTAAGAAAGCATATTTTCATATATGATGTGAATTTAGTTTTGCAACATTCTACGCTTAATTTGAGAAACATCATGTGCGCCCAGCAACGACTTAGGGTGCCTCGGATATTTTAGGGGCTGAAAGATGTGATGGGGATATTTTCTTAATTATCATCATTCCATGCAGGTTTGGCAAAAAACGGAAATTGCTTGACATGCTTGTGTTATGCAAAAAATAAAAATAAATAAATAAAAAATAAAAAAAATAAAAAAAGAAATAGTAATGTGGCTTTTATTTTTTATTTAAATTATTTTTAGGGAAAGCAATTCAATTAATAAATAAATTTTCAAAAAAAAAATTCAATCAAAAAGAGTTCCATCACTAAAAAGCACTGCAAACATTATTTTATATGACGAACAAAACTGGGAAAAAAAACAAATTTACGTATAATTATAATGCTTAGACTATTTTTTCAAAATATTTTCTTATTTTACATTTTACCAGAGTCAAAAAGAAAAAAAAAAGGTTTACTAGAAAGGTCTATATATTTTATGGGTTTTGAAAACTGGTCATTTTTATAAATTTCATATGAACGGCATAACTATTTTAAGAATGCATGAGTTGTTTACAGAAGACGTAATATTATATATATATATTATAAGAATGAGCTATAGGGACATAACGCCAAAGAGCCGAAAATATTTTGATACGTTCGGATACTCTTAAAAACAATCATAGTTATTTTATATTATTTTACGGAAATCGAATAAATTTACATGCGCAAAAAATATTATATTTCCGCTTTTATTTTAGCAAAAGTTTAAGTATTATTATTATAAATTACAAATACATATAAGGAAACAACTAAGGAACTATCTTAAGCATTTTAAATGCGTTTAAAAGTTATGACAACAAAATTAAATTGAAAAAAATATGATCAAAGAAATGCACAGTAATCACATTTATCGGGAAAACCTAAACATAAGTTGTTGTTAGTGCGCTCTTTAGCGCGTTGTCAATAAGGCGAAATAAAATTAAAATTAATTGGTTCTAAACAATCACGCAAATGACGTCATAGTGCGAATTGCCTATTTAGCCAAAGCTAGAAGTTATCTGATTAAATAAAAGAGCGTGACAAAACTGATGATGTACATTCCCCTTCTTATAAGTAAAATTAATAAATAGCATTGATTGCTTTTTAAATTGCTAAACTTAAATACTAATTGTATTTTTAACATTTAATAAGTTTGTACTTTTATTCATTCCAAAAATAAACTTTTATGAAATTTATAAAGTAGTAAAAACTCTACATTTGAATTTTTTTTTAATAAGAATATGCCTTTTAATTAAATTGGTGTAGCAAAACTAAATAGCCAAATAGCATTTTTAATGCACTTATTACTGATCTAAATAAGAAATAAGCATCTTAAATGCAAAAAAATCTTCTGCGTAAGTAAGGGGGCTACAATCCAGTGGATGGTTTATTTATTTTTTTAAAATTCTGTGTAGCCCACAGTACACTATACATTTATTTTGCCCAGTGCAGCACAAGATAAGCCTCAGAATAAATTTGATCAATAATTAACCTTCTTCGATACATTTATATCGATGGTAGGAAATTGAGTTCATGCATTTTTACTTGGATGACAATATCTTTCAATCCAATTACAATTCAGTTGTAAAAACAAAAAGAGCTATATTCTCATTTTAAATATGAACATTTGTTAACCAATTAAGAAAATCAATGACTTTAACAAAACATAAAAATATTTACATAATTATCTCCAGGGATATTAAAACCCAATCACTTTACACAAGTGAAAATTTAATTTTAAAAATAGAGATTTTATTAGAGAGATAGAAATGTACGATTTTGATGTGTATACATTATATATACTGAGTGTTTTTTTACTATTAAGATAATGTATTGAACGATTTTGTGATAAAATTGTACAATTTTAAGATTTTGAGGGTAAACAGGTCTGTAGATAGTAGCTGGATTGGTAGATAGTTAGGTAGGTAGGTAGGTAGGTAGGTAGGTAGGTAGGTAGGTAGGTGGGCAGGTAGGTAGGTAGGCAGGCAGGCATGTAGATGGTAAATAGGTAGATAGGTAGATGATAGATAGATAGGTAGATAGATAGATAAACAGACAGACAGACAAACAGACAGACAGTCAGACAGACAGAGAGACAGAAGGCGAGACAGAAAGAGAGACAGTCAGAGAGACAAACAGAGAGACAAAGATGTAGACAGAGAGACAGACAGACAGAGAGACAGACAGACAGACAGAGAGATAGACAGAGAGACAGACAGACGACAGACAGACAGAGAGATAGACAGCTTGAGAGACAGCTTGAGAGACAAACATAGAGACAGAGAGACTGCCAGACAGAGAGACATATAGACCGGCAGAGAAACAGAGAGACAGACAGAGAGAAAGAGAGACAGACAGAGAGATAGACAGAGAGACAGACAGAGCGACAGAGAGACAGACAGAGAGACATACAGACAGATCATCTTTGAATAATTGCAAAAAAGTTATCTTAATTCCGTAAACTATATCTATACACATATAAGTAGTATATCCCGTATGTGCTTCTATACCATCAATCCAAAGTGATGAAAATTGTGTGAATTGTAAAAATATGCAAATGTTTCTGAATTATTACACACATTTTACAATATTCCGTTTTGGGACCGGGGACCTAAATTCTTTTTGTCCACTTTTATGAGCTAAATATAATTTTCGTATGCGTTCCTATACCATTCGTCCGATTGCGATAAAACTTTAATAAATTGTTATGCGCACAAATGGTTTCTGAATTAGCTTATCCATTTTGAAATATTCCTTTTCGGGCCAGAGCCCCAAATTATTTTTTTCTTATATGAGCTATACAAATATAATTTCAATCAGTGCTATTGCATGGGTGGCTAGAAATCAATCAAATACAAACGACATTTCAGTTTGTGTGTGACATAAGTACAACCATTTTAAAATTTTACGTTTGAGGCCGGGGGCCTTATTTTAAAAATAATAAATATTTGAGCTATCTAAATATAATTTAAAACAGAGCTACTGCGTGGGTGGATTAATCGCTACAAGTGTGTGGACTAAATTTTGAAAATACACGCTTCTCACGTGGACAGTTATATGTTGCCTGCTCACGCGTTGAAAAAACTTCTAATTTATTTGTGTACACACTAGACGGAAAAAAAACAATAAATATTTTCTATCTAAAAATTACTTTAAAACTTAATTAAAACACAAACACTTTTTTCATTGAGTGGCATGCAACGCATGCCGGGTTCTCGCTAGTATTTATTAATGTGTGATATTTTCAATTCCTACCCGGTATGCAAATAAAGTATACATTTTCTAATATTCAGTAGATTGACATTATTATTTGCAATTTCAAACTGTTATAACCTTTTTAAATTGCCTCTTCGCTATACTTTTAAAAAAAATGTTATCTGAATCCACATAATCTATTCATCAGAATTGGGAATAAGAATTTTTTTGTTAAAAACCTTTTCCAAAAAAGGGCATTGGAATGAGAATCGAAATGCTAGTTCACAAAATTTTTTTTTCTAGAATTCTAATGGATTCTCATCTAAAATAAAATTACAAAATTTTTTTTTTTAAAATGAGTTCAATGCCATTGGATGGGGCACTTTGTTTTTTATTCTCAGGTTTCAAAGCCTTTTCCAAAAAAGGGCATTGGCATGAGAATCGAAATGCTAGTTCACAAAATTTTTTTTTCTAGAATTCTAATGGATTCTCATCTAAAATAAAATTACAAATTTTTTTTAAAAATGAGTTCAATGCCATTGGATGGGGCACTTTGTTTTTTATTCTCAGGTTTCAAAGAATAGATCAAATAGAAATCAAGTATTGTTATATTCTTATAGCTCAGTGTTTCTTAAACTTTCTGGCCATCGATTTCTTGGGGACGTAAAAACTCATCTCTAGCGCCAACGTTATAAAAAAAAAGTACGGAAAAATAATTACCATGACGCTTAATAAAGCAATATAATTCTCTAGGTATTTACGGTGTTACTAGCTGTATCCTGCCAAACAATGGCAGACGCAATGTGTGGAATTTTTAGGGACTAAATTTACTTGACATAACATTTATTCCAGTAACGCACTTTATAAGATTTCAAATTAGTGCCGCTCCCAAGGGGGCATGCCACTGACCTTGAACTAAATTAATAGTCTAATATCCCACCTCTTTTACAGCGCATGTTGATAACATCACCTATTCAAAAAAAAAAAAAGAAAATAAAACGAACCGAAAGTCCAGATAACTTACCTAAATGAGATTCTTAAAAATACCACAAGGGCGTTCGATGCCTAATATTTTCTTTTGTTTTACGGAAATAGACTCAATTTTTAAAAAATGGTGCAATAAATCTGCGGTCTAAAAGGGGATGGGACATTAGAATATTTATAAAGTTCAGGGGCGTGAACAAAATTTGCGGTACAATACCTACTTAGGATTTTTATGAAGTGAGTTGTCTTGAGTGCATGTTTTGTCATGGTACTTTAGACTTTAGTAGATAGAAATTTTATGCATTGTCACCGCCATTTTTGGCTGGCTAATACTAGTAGTCCCCGGGCGACAAAATGCGGCTCACAACGTTACATTATAATAAGTGAATAAGGGTAATAAATCGGTCACAAGATCGGTGCAGCGGCTCAGCAGACGTATCATCTAATAGCCTACTTATTTTGTCGCATTTGCGTGCGTCAATGGGACAGGACAGTCTCAGCGATCTTTCTCTTCTTAGCGTTGAAATAGAAACTTTGGAAAAAAAAAGATTTTGATTGCGTAATTGACATGTTTGAGACAGTGAAATCAAGAAAAATAAATCTTTAGTAGACTATGTAAACCAGTCTACGACAGTGACTGATTGGGTCATGAATTATAATTTCTATTAATTTTCTTCTTTAAATACAATGTTTTATTAAAAATTAAATTGTTTTCCTTATTCAATGTAATAGAAATATGTGATTAAACGGCGAGGGGGCTGGGCGCCAATTTTATATAAGGGGAAAGCAGTTTTCCCAAGCCTGGTTAAGTCTCTAAGCAGAAATGTAATTCAATATATCCTTCATATTTCTGTTATCTCTCTCTTCATGGCGTAAACCAGGAATGTAGCACAGATGTAGTGAACGATCTTACACCGAATTGGATAGCTATAAATAGAAATATCAAAGTAAAAAAACCTGCTGTCATTTCCTGAACTTCTGCTTCTGCTTGATAACATGTCGTGTGATGACTTTGGCATAACAAGAAACGTCATGTATCATGTCTTTGATTTGATACGAATTTCGTGTGGCATGTATTTCGCGTAACAAGCAAGCCCGTGTGTTATGTATTTCGCGTGACAAGCAAGCCGTGTGTCATGTCTTTAGCGTGACAAGCTAGCCCGTGTGTCACGTCTTTGAGTTGATAAGACTTGCCATGTGATGTATTTGACGTGTGTCATGTATATGACGTGATTAGGAAACTGTATAATGTCTTTTATATAATAAGAAATGTCGTATATCATGTCTTTGACGTCATTACCAATGTTGTGTGTCATGTCTTTGTCGTGATAAAAATATCGTATATTATTGCTTTGACGTGACAAAAAGTGCCGTGTTTCATGCCTTTGCCGTAATAATGAAAGCCGCGTGTCGCGTTCTTGCGTTGATAAGAATTGTCATGTGATGTATATATGTCATGACAAAAAGTGCCGTGTGATGTCTTTGACGTGATAAGCAGTGTCGTGTGTCAAGTTTTTCCGTTCAACAGCAAAGAAGCTCTTGTGTATTTTAAAATCTAACAAACTTGTGTCCCAAAAAAAAGTTTTAAAGTTAATACCAGCAAACAAAGTGCAGTGTTAGGCATAATTCATTATTGACAACATCCACGGCCTTACACTTAATCCATTGCTGTTATGGTTGTCTTTATCAGGCGATCACTTAATCCATTGCTGTTATGGTTGTCTTTATCAGGCGATCACTTAATCTATTGCTGTTATGGTTGTCTTTATCAGGCGATCGATTAATATATTGCTGTTATGGTTGTCTTTATCAGGCGATCGATTAATATATTTCAGTTATGGTTGTCTTTATCAGGCGATCACTTAATCCATTGCTGTTATGGTTGTCTTTATCAGGCGATCACTTAATCTATTGCTGTTATGGTTGTCTTTATCAGGCGATCACTTAATCCATTGCTGTTATGGTTGTCTTTATCAGGCGATCACTTAATCCATTGCTGTTATGGTTGTCTTTATCAGGCGATCACTTATCCATTGCAGTTATGGTTGTCCTTTAAATGAAATTAATTCAGTGTATTTCCCAGTTCTGTCTTATTTGACTCCTGCTATACGTTTTCTTGCTTTTAATTATAAGATTGGAATTTAAATCATTTTCCTTTTATATTTGCCAAAGAGTCCCAGTGCCCCCTTAAATCTCCAAAAGCCATATAACGCCCCCCCCCCCCCAAAGCAATCCCAGTTTGAGAAGCACATGTACTTCTGTTTTGGACTTATCCTTTAAATAAAAGCGTTAATGCTGCATTCATTCCAGTGCTGGCGGCATTATGTACCCCAATCCAGACGCAAATCAAAATGATGGAACATAATTTAAATGATTTACTCGTTAGGCAGTGATGTTTGTCTTTTTGTTTATTATTATCCTTCTTGATCACATTTACAAACAGAATGGCAATGAGAACAATATTAAAATAATCATCTCTGAAAAAACGTTTAAAATAGTGTTCAGTTTCAACCAAAATAATTATAAATAGTATGTGTCAATCCTCGTATTTTGTGACAATGAAGCATCGAGAGCATATTCAAAATTGACTAAGAATTGAGAAATTAAGGGAGAAGAAGAAATAAACGATACGTACCGTCAAATTTGTTCCGTTCCATAAATACTTGTTGTTTTGTTTAACATCATAGACTGCTAGAACTGTGAAATCACTGTCATGAGTGTGTTTTTTACTTAAGATTAATCTCTTCATCAATACAGTAGACTCGTTTGAAATTCTAGCAATTAACGACTCCATAGAACATGTGAGGATCAAGTCCTCGCCTTCTAGGTTTTCTCCTCTTCCAATTTGTCCTAGAATCATGTGAAATAAGAGGAAATGTTAGAATTTGTTATGTTCATAGTTTACACAAAAGCCTAGTATTCAGGAACAAGAAAGGCGCTTATAAATTATGTTAACAATCCGTTGGGAAAAAATGGTGTGGTTGGGGGGGGGGGGTTCAACGTTTGGTGAATCTCCATTTCTTACGTTACAGTTATTTTGTAATATCAATAGAAAACATCGTCCACCTTTACAGTGCTGCTCTTTACCAAATTATTGATAAGCATTAATCGACCCACGATCACATAACTAATGGCTTTCAATGAAATTATCAAATTGATGGGGGACATTGGTACAAGTTAAACCTTTGTCCTCTATAATTAAAGCCTGTGTTCCAATTGTTGGTCATCAGCTACATGTAACTTATTTGGACAGTGAACTGCTGTTGGGCTATAACATTTGCAAAAGTGTCCCATAGGATTGCTGCATTTTCAACCATATCTCTAGAGCCACCAGAAATGTGGTTCTCAACCTTCCTAATGCCGCGACCCTTTAATACAGTTCCTCATGTCGTGGTGACCCACAACCACAAAATTATTTTTGTTGCTACTTCATAAAATATTTGTTTTCCAATGGTCTTAAGCAACCTCTGCGTAAGGGTCGTTCGCCCCCAAAGGTGTCGCGATCCACAGGTTGAGAACCGCTGCAATTTTCATATCAGCGTATTTCAAAGAAAACATACGACCTCAAATCCAGAGCCGTCTTTTTGATATTTCAGTTTTGTGTTCTAGGTGACAAATACTTTTTTCAATTAAAATTTCCACATCACAACCTGGGGTCAAATATGATGCCCGCGGCCTCCTGCATTTCCAAAGGTTGGAGGGCCCACGAAACAGCTCAGCTCATATTTAAATAAGGAATCTCAGTAGCACCTCTTTGGACTTCAACGATATCCCCCACTTTTGTAGTATATGGTGGGGTTAAGAGGGAAGTTTTTATGGGTGGAGAGCATGCATGAGGGATTGACAGTCATAACCGTGACATCCTCGTTTCAATTTGCACGTGATTTTAAAATTCATAACAATAAGAGTGAAATTATAGTATTCAATAACAACATATTTTATGACTGGTAAAAGTGTGCGTATATTATTTGTGATCGATTTCGTATTTTTGCGTGTAAACGTATGTGAATTCTTAATTCTATTCATAATTAAGTAGGTTTTAGAGTAAAATACCACCTTTTTGATGGAATACTTCAAAAATTTAACAACTTTTACGAGATAAAAAAAAACACATTTTCATGAATCTTTTGTCTCTACGGAGCAATTGTGGTAAATCAACGATAACTCTTCTGTCTTCAAAGAATTGTTATTAAAGTATCCAAATTGGATGTATCTTGATTAAAATAATTGTATTTATTTTATAACTTTACTGGCCAATATGCCTGGCGTTGCACGGGATTGCATCCGGAAAAAATATCTGTAACAGCCTTTTAATTCACATTGATATTAAAAAAAAATGGCCCGGAAATACACCGCTGTAGTATAAAAAAAAGGTCGTCCCCCGATGTGATCCTCGTGTGATTCGGATCCCCGTTTTCCGATGGCATTCCGTTTCCCGGAGGGATCATGATGGGATCATGATCCCTGTTGGATCTCGATTCGGTCGGGATCCCGTTTTCCTGTGGGATCCCGTTTCCAAGCGAGATACCAATCCATTTATATTACGATATCGCTGGGATCCCGGTTCTGGTGTGATCCCCGATACCGTGGGATCCCGTTTTCAGTGGGAGTCCAATCCCGTTGGGCTCCCGATACCGGTGGTAGCCATTCCGATACTGGTAGGAGCCGAGACTAGGAGCGGGCATTACGCAGAAAGTACAGAGCTTCAAAAACACTTGCCTAAGAAAGATCCCGAACAACATATGTCCACATCCCCAACAAAGACTTACTATATAGGACATACCAGGAGCCTATTGCTGAAGACATCATAAGGAAAAGATGGATGTGGATAGAGCACACTCTCCGCAAACCCCCAGATAACATCACCAGACAATCCCGAATATCAGGTCAGGTCATGTGGTTTTTAAGCAGATCTATTCTACTGCCAAGAAGCGTGTCACTCATATTGTTTGTCGTGCTAAGACTTTGTATTTAAGCCAAAAGATAATTATGGTAAAACCAGCAGGCAGTTGTTTGATGTTTGTAGCCACCTCAGAGGGAGTAACAAAAGAACTGCTCTTCCTTCAGTGTTTCCGTTGCCCCAGCAACCAGATATTTTCTGTGATTTCTTTACAAACAAAGTTGCTGACATTCGCGCCGACCTTGATCGTCTTGACCCACCGCCCCTAGATTTGCCTTCTTTTTCTTGTGTTAGTTCACATTTCGATTTTTTAAAACCTGTTTCAGAACTAGAAGTTAAAAAAATTATTCTAAAATCTAAACTTACGTCATGTTCTTTGGACACCATCCCCACCCCCTGTTGGTTGAGTTATTAGATCATTAATTGCCCCCAAAGATAACCCACATAATCAACGAAAGCTTGTCTTTGACACTGTTCCATCTATTTGTAAGACAGCTGTCATCAAACCATTGCTTAAGAAGCATTTGGGATTACTTAGCACAGGAACAACCACTCAATCCTAATCCAACGCGCTCAAACAATAGGCATGAGCAGGCAATATTTATAAATTATTGATGCGATGGAAGATGCCATTGTAGGGATAATGAATTTTGATATTTTTGTTTTTTTATAGTAGAAAAGGTCTTTATGAATAACCCTATTTTGAAAGTGACCAAGCTGACAGGCTCGGAATTGCCCTCACTCGTAAACACTTATAGCGGCCATTTTAATAGAGATTCTTTGATACTGTGTCAGATTGATACGATTTACACAATTACGGTTGTGCATTAAATTTAGTCTCATTTTAAAAACGTTTTTACCATTATAAGGAACGTCCACATCTATGCCAACGTAATAGAAACCATAGTCCAAATCTATACCAACGTAATAGAAATCAACGTCCAAATATATGCCAACGTAATAGAAATCAACGTCCAAATCTATGCCAACGTAATAGAAATAAACGTCCAAATCTATGCCAACGTAATAAAAATCAGAATTAGACTAGTCGGTGAGATTCGACTGAAACCGTCGCAGAGGGTCACATTATAGATACTGTATGGCATCCTTCCGTCTTCACGAGACGATGGAGTAGCTATATTGTAGTCCTACACTTCGACGAGTGGCTCACTAGGCCAATCCTGGAGTGACAATCTCGTCTGCATTTCACGCAGGAGAATGATGATTCCTGGTTAATTTTGGCCTTCCGTGCTGTTCTTTTTGTTGCAAGGGCTTCGTTCCGCACATCTTCTGCCCTTTTCACTCCTTCGTACACTGCCTTTCGCCAGCTGGAACGTTGTTCGGCAATGATCTCCGATTTGTTGACTTCAATGTTCGCTTTTTTCATGCTCTTTTTACAAACGTCCATATATCTCAGGCGAGGCCGTCCAATAAGTCTTGTCCCTTCTGCCAACTCTCCATACAATAGCATCTTTGGAATACGGCCTTCCTCCATTCTCCTTACATGGCCTAACCAGCGAAGACGCTTCTTGCTAAGAGTGGAGAATATGCTACACATTTTGGAACGTTCCAAGACCTCTGTGTTAGTCACCTTGTCCTGCCATCGGATGCGTATAATGCGACGCAGACATCTTTGATGGAAGCTGTTGAGTTTCCGCTCGAGACTGGAATGGGGAAAATTCGTGAGCCGCGGGCCGCGAGTTTGAGACCCTGATTTAGATGTAAGCTAAATGGCTAAATGTTTATTTCTGAATGCCATCACGAGTGACGCCTTGCAAATTGGCTAGTTTTAGCAAAAATTAAAATTATGAGCTCATTACCCTTCAGTAGCGGTATTTGATTATGGATAATCAAATGGGTGTCTACTAAGTTTGAGCTAGATCAGGCCCGCACAACTCAAAATGTAAGGCGGGCCGTAATACTTTATTAAAAACGTGTGCTGGCCGTAATACTTTATGCAAAACGTGTGCTGGCCGTAATACTTTATGAAAAATTTGTGCGGGCCGAAAGATAATGGGATGGGGGTGAAAGCCATTAAGAAAATAATAATAATAAAGAATATTTCGTTACTTCGCGGGCCGCCAAGAGGGTGCTGGCAGGCCGCATGTGGCCCTCCGGCCGTATGTTGTGCAGGCCTGATCTAGATCCATTCACCCATCCATGAGCCATTGTTTTGAATTATAACTATACATCTCATATACGGGAGAAAAATAACAATATTTTGGCCCTTATCCTAAAATGAACATACATATATATATATATATATATATATTGGATATTGTAAAACACCCAAGTATTATGTATTTATGTGCTGAAAATGTGCAATGCAATCCAAAAAAATTCCATTTGTTTGGTTCAATAAAAGAATCTTATCTTATCTTATTATTGATTTTACTACTACGCAACTTTGTTAGTGAGCCTTGAATGTGCAGATTGCACTTGCTGTCATTACTTGCGCATGAAAACAAATGGCAATAGATAAGTCCTTGCCCCATTTATCCATTAATTACATGAAATTATTAGCCCTTATTAACACATATGACAGAGATTTGTAATTTATTTCATATTGGAACATTTCCAAATAAATTATTTTCACTTTTTAAATTTCTGAAATACTAATACTATTACTATTATAGTATCAAGTTAAAATTATTAAAATCTTACCCAATGTCTTCTGGCAAAAGAATAAACTAACAATACATACAACTATTGACTTCATTCTAAACAAAAAATTTGATACGTGATCCAAATAGAGCAGTGCAATTAAGTTTTTTGAAGATCGATTAGTGACTTGAACTTGCAATGACTGCAGTGTGGAGTTAATGATCTGCTGGGCGCGTCTGATGCACGTTCTATTAACTGATTGGATAAGATGGCTAGGAAAATTTCCCTTACGGCATGGGCTTTAAATAGAGGTCGCATTGTGTTTTGATTACGTAGCACAATAGTTCCCAACTTGTGCTGCACGGATCATTTCTTGGAGGCCCCATGGCCACTCCATGAAACTCACAAAAACTATGAAATTGCAAAGCGAAAGGTAGAGCTTGATTTTAAAAGGGCGCCGCTATTCAAAATAGTGTGGGAACTACTGATTTAGAACATCTAAATTTTAAGTTTAGAGGTATTTTTAAAGTGCAAGTTAAATTAGAAAACATAACATGGATCGAGAATTTGGACATAAATAAATGTATTTAAAATTTAATGCAATAAAACAAATGAACCGGGTACAATTAAACAACCCTTAAAAACATAGTTGTTTTTATAAATCCTATATATAATTTAATTTCAAACTGAAAATTGGACAAAACATACATATAAGTAACTCACTATATAAGATCCCAATAATGCTCCCCCTCCCAAGGCCCGCAACCGCACATATTATTCACGACCCTGAACTTTATTAATATTGTAATGACCCACCCATTTTTAAACCGCAGATTTATTTCATCAACTATTTCAGAAAAGAAAAGAACATATGCACCAAACGCATTTGCGATAGTTTTTTTAAAAAACGAATCTCATTTAGCGCAGTTATCAAGAATTTTCCTTTACGCTCCCCATGAAAAACAGACTTTTTGGAGTTGGGGTGAGTGGGGGGCAGGACCGGATTTACAGGTAGGCCGACCAGGCCGTAGCCTAGGGGCCCCGCGAAATAAGGGGCCGCAAAACTGGGAATATTATTATATTAAAAAATTTAATTTTTTAAATTAAAAAACTTAGCAATATTTTTTATTTTTCAAAATGGGGCCTCAAATTTTTGGTGGCCTAGGGCCCCTAAAATTGAAAATCGGGTCATGGGTTGGGGGGGGGGGGGACTGAATTTTTTATAGAATGAGATGTCATCTGTAACAAATCTATGGGCCAAGGTTCAACTTGATAGGTTGACGGGAAAATAGTCAATTAGCCGTTCGAAGATTTTGCTAGTCACACATCTCCAACAAAAAGCGAAGTTAATTTATACTTTTTAAAGGAGTTAATATAAACTTTTTAAAGGAGTTAATATAAACTTTTTAAAGGAGTTAATATAAACTTTTTAAAGGAGTTAATATAAACTTTTTAAAAGAGTTAATATAAACTTTTTAAAGGAGTTAATATAAACTTTTAAAGGAGTTAATATAAACTTTTTAAAGGAGTTAATATAAACTTTTTAAAGGAGTTAATATAAACTTTTTAAAGGAGTTAATATAAACTTTTTAAAGGAGTTAATATAAACTTTTTAAAGGAGTTAATATAAACTTTTTAAAGGAGTTAATATAAACTTTTTAAAGGAGTTAATATAAACTTTTTAAAGGAGTTAATATAAACTTTTTAAAGGAGTTAATATAAACTTTTTAAAGGAGTTAATATAAACTTTTTAAAGGAGTTAATATAAACTTTTTAAAGGAGTTAATATAAACTTCTTAAAGGAGTTAATATAAACTTTTTAAAGGAGTTAATATAAACTTTTTAAAGGAGTTAATATAAACTTTTTAAAGGAGTTAATATAAACTTTTTAAAGGAGTTAATATAAACTTCTTAAAGGAGTTAATATAAACTTTTTAAAGGAGTTAATATAAACTTTTTAAAGGAGTTAATATAAACTTTTTAAAGGAGTTAATATAAACTTTTTAAAGGAGTTAATATAAACTTTTTAAAGGAGTTAATATAAACTTTTTAAAGGAGTTAATATAAACTTTTTAAAGGAGTTAATATAAACTTTTTAAAGGAGTTAATATAAACTTTTTAAAGGATAAAAAAATAGCATTACCTAAAAAAATACGTAATATAATACAGAAGATTTAATTTAAAAAAAAATCTATATTGTTCAAATAATTTTAACCCACAATTTCCATATGAGAAAACAACTTTCTGGAATTCCGTTGTAAAATTTAAAAATGAATTGGAATTAATTAAAATAATAATAATAATAATTTTATATTTGTCATGTCCCTTTACCCAAATATACTTTAGATTAAAATAACAAAACACAATAGCCTCCCCTTTCATACTATTACATGTATAGTTAAATTCAAATTAAGGCACCTACTTCACCTTCATTTCAGCGCTCTGCGATCCTAAACTGAACGCTAATATATAGTTACACATTTTGTAATCTTTAATAGTTATGATTCTCAAAATTCATTGTCGGATGGAAAAGTTTGTCGTCGATTAAATTTTTCAAAGAATTAAAAAAAAAAAATAGTGAAATAAATACAATTTTATTATTAAAAAATAACAAAATACTTAAAGGCATCAAATATTCTTTCGTCATGTTAAGCTCCTCTGTGTTAAAATTTATTTTCTCTGTTAAAATTTATTTTCGGTAATATTGTTAAATATGTACGGGGAAATACATTACTTTATTTAAAATCGAATCAATATTCCCGGCGTTTCACAGGTGTACATTAAGCGTTATCAGAATACACGTACATTTAGGACATTTAGAAACACTTCGCTAAGGTAACAATCAAAACATCAAGGCAGATTTATACTAACTCTTGTAAACATTGAACATTTATTGTAGCCCTTTAACATCAGATGGAATTATCCAAATGCCTTTTAATTGTTTACTATTTTGGTCCTGTAGCAAAAAATATTTAATCTTTAATATTTATGAGGAATGAGAACTTACGGTTGTATAATGAACAAACGTTATCTAAAATGCAATTGAATTAAAATCTTCTGAAAAGCGCCCAAGATTATAGCGCTCTATTTAAAATAATCTAAATGGGGTGAAAATAGTTTAGTTGAAAACTCTCCACTATTTGAATATAGATATTCAGGTGCTTGTATAACAGAATTGGTTGAGATCATCGGTTCTCAACCCTTGGGGGTCGCGCGACCCTTTCCCAAGGGTCGCCTAAGACCATCTGAAAACACATATACTCAACAGTTATGAAGTAGCAACGAAAATAATTGTGTGGCTTGGGGGTCGTCACAACATGAGGAACAGTATGAAAGGGTCGCAGCGTTAGGAAGGTTGAGAACCACTGGTTTAGATCTATCCATAAAATGTAGTTATATTGATATAGCCTAAATAAGAAAATAAAAGAACTCTAGACACCTGGCCCTGAACACGACATTAAAAATAAAAACCAACTCTTACAAGTATTTCCTTCTGATTCTGGATAAATAATTGATTTAACCGCGTGTGCCAAGTTTGATCACGTTCCATCAAACCCCGTAGAAATATATGGTGTACAAACTGAAATAAAGACAAGCTTTCACCTTCATATAATACCAGAAAAATACACGAATCAACATCTCAAATCTTAAATTTAAGACAAACAACTAATTAGACATCGCCATTTATATAATGATGCATATGATGTCTTAGAGGCAGCGGTGGTTTGGAGCCGGTTCGGTCAGGTTCATGCGAACCGTTAGTTCAAAATAATAAATATGCCTAAAATAAAGTATTACTTTTAAAATAATCAAACAATTTTTAATTGAAAAAAATGTCCGTTTCTACAAATTTTTATATAAATTGCATAAATATTACTTTACAGTTTAGCCTTTCGGCAAAAATATAGCGAAATTCAGCTCTAAGCAAAAAAGTGAAACTCAGAACAACAAGTCACAGGCTAGATGTCGCGCTAGTAGGAATTTTGTTGATTAACAGACTTTCTCATCTTTATTATAGAAAATCTTTGTTTATAACTGACTTGAAACCATTCCGCTTCTTCCGACGTGTGCTTTTTCTGTTATTTACTTCCCTTTATTAAAATACAAGTAACAAATTACTATTTTAAAAAGTGTCAATTTTATTTTGATTAGTATAATAATAAAACAATAATTTCAGGAAATGAAGCGTAGCAACCAATTTTTTCTTAGCGATTTTAATTTTAAAGTCAAGCAAGCCAAAACATCTACCTATGATACTAATACTAATGACTCCACGCAATCTGAAAGTACAACAGGAAAGTGTGAAGAAACTACAAGCAAGCTTGTTGAAAGTCCTCGTTTATTAGAATCAGTCTCAGATGCTAGCGTGTTAGAGGAAAAAGGTATTTGTGTAGAAGATTGCTACTGAATCGACATGCCAAATTGTTGGAAACCTGAGCAACTTGAATATTTTAGTCAACTTTATCCTTGGTTAAAAATATCAAATGGTTGTTAGGATGTAACGTTTGTTCTAAATTTAGTTCGATTTGTGCTAACAAAGAGATTGGTTGTCATCTTGCACCACAGTGGGTACAAACTCAAGTCAAGGCTGCTGGTGAAGAAAAACATGCTCAAAAAGCTTCTCTACGGAAAAAAACTGCACCAGCATGACAAATCAATCGCTGCACCAGCATGACAAATCAATCGCTGCACCAGCATGACAAATCAATCACTGCACCAGCATGACAAATCAATCGCTCATAATAAATCGGTTGAAACTTTGAAAACAGCAGAAGCCCACAGAATTGAGACTATTGTTGACAAACTTAATTCAAACCAAATAGATGAAAATGCTCGTGTGTTTAATTGTGTAGACAGTTTAGCAGTTAGCTAAATGTAATCGTCCCATGTCTGATATAGTTGACGAAATTGATCTGCAAGTGAAAAATGGTGTTGACTGTGGAATTGTTCTCCATTCTCGATACAGTACTCTAAAAAAAAGTCCATCATATTTCTGAACAAATGCGTAAAACTATTTTTAGTAAATTTATTGCAAATCGGTCAAAAATTTGCATCATATTGGATGAGCCTATAACAGTTTCAAAACTATCAACTTTAATCGTATATTTGCGGTGTTAAATATTGACAGCAGAGGAACCGGTAAATGTATTCGTTGATTTAGTTGAATTAGAATCCACAAAGGCTGAAAGCATTGTCAATGCGTTGCTTGCATGTTTGAAGAAATGGAGTTTTGATGACACATATCTTAAGGAACATTTGATTGACTATTGTAGTGATGGGGCCAGCACTATGCTGGGACGTAAAGCTGGAGTTGCTGCTCGGCTTTCAGATATATATCCAAACATCACCATTTGGCACTGCTTATGCCACAGAGTGCAGTTAGCATTGGATGATGCAATCAAAAACATTTCTCAAGTTAATCATTTTAAAAAATTTCTTGAAAAACTGTATTGTCTATATAGCCAATCCAATACAAATCTACTGGAGCTTAACGATATTGCAAAAGATATTGGTTTAGAAATTCAAAGGATCGGTCGTGTTCTTGGACCTCGTTGGGTTGAGTGCAGCCTACGTGCAGCAAAAGCAGTGTGGAATGCATATCCGGCTTTATACAAACATTTTTCAAGTGTTGCGGACATGAAAGGTTTGCAGAAAAAAATCGAAAAGTTGAGCTTTTTAATTGACCTGGCTAACATGATCGACATTTTGCAGGAATTAACATATTTAAGCGAGGGTTTACAAAGTCGCAGTATTTGCATTAAAGCTGCGGATCGTTTGATAACCAGAACAATAGCAGCGCTTAGTATGATGAAAGAAAAAGGCGGAAATTTTGAAAACAATGTGCAAGAAACTATTGAGTCGGAACTGTTTACAAATATTCAATTTGAAAATATTCCTAGTGCTAGACAACAATCTTTACAGCTTTATCAGAGCGTGATAGACAACATTCAAACCAGGCTAATGTCTACAGCACATACAAACCAGATGGCTGCAGCAGTTAAAGATTAAAATGCAGCACAATATACGCATCTAATATCTTTATTTGATTTGCTCGAATCTAAACACTGGCCAAACAATATTACGGCGCCTTGGCGAGATGGTGAAAGACAGCTTAACGATTTAAGCAAACAACTAAAATATTACATTCCAACTAACGATTTTCGAGATTTTATTGACAACAGGAATAGTGAACATCCAGAATCAATTAAGAGGGCAAAACAATAATCAAGACTATTGCTGTTAGTAGTGCAGAGGTTGAAGGTGGCTTTAGTATAATGAACGATTTTGCGACGAAGGAGAGAAAAAAACTGTTGGTGACAAATTTATCGTGCCTGATGAGTATAAAATTTTCGGCAAAAATGTAACTGCTTTTGATACGGTACCTTATGTAAAAGCCTGTTTGAGAGGGCATAGGGACGCAAATGATACCAGAGTTAAAGATAGCGAACCTAGAAAATACTCATTAAACGAAGAGAAATTGTGGAAATTAGCGAAGTCGATTTATTTACACTTAAATTAATTCTGTTCTAACTACTGCTGCGTCAATAATAAAAATTTAATTTCATTTTGCTTAATTGTTTATGTACTAAAAGACTATTCTAAAAACTTCTTACTAAACAAAAAAGAAATAGAAAAATTTGCTCTCTTTGACTTCAAACACTTAAAAATGCCTTGGCGGATGGACCCGAAACTCCGCTGAAGGAGCTTCGTGGGCCCAGACGCCAGATCCCCTAATTGTAAGTTGACTGACTGTGGCGATGACCGATATGGCATAAGGGGACATACTAACTGCGAACCCTTTGTTACGAATTTGGCAATACACCGCTTCTTAGAGTACTTTGCGCTGTTCAGTGTCATGCACCGCCTTTCATCGTAACACAACAGTGCCATATTTATAAGAATGACCTAGGCTGACCTAGCGATTTAAATTCGTTCGCATTCTTAAAAACAATGATAGTTATTTTGTGTTATTTTACGGAAATTGAATCAATTTAAATATGAAAAAAATAAATTGTATCCGTTTTTATTTTGGTAAATGTTTAAGTATTATTATTATAAATCACAAATACATTTAAAATAACAATAATGAACTATTTTAA
Source organism: Omphiscola glabra (assembly GCA_964017045.1). Classification (NCBI taxonomy): domain Eukaryota; kingdom Metazoa; phylum Mollusca; class Gastropoda; family Lymnaeidae; genus Omphiscola; species Omphiscola glabra. Next base: position 24,756,454 of record OZ024795.1, read on the forward strand.
GCATTTTATCCGAGTTTTAAAGGTTATTAAAAAAAATAACTTAAAAAATGTGGTTTAAGAATTACAGCGTAATCACATTTATCGGGAAAACCAAAACATATGTAGTTTTTAGAGCGTTTTTAGTGCGTTGTTAATATTGCGAAATAAAATTAAAATTAACTTATTCTAAATTAACACGCAAATGACGGCATAGCGCCAATTTTTTATTTTATCCAAAGCTCTAAGTTTCTTTTATTTCATAACCGCCCAGGACCAAATGTATAATGTATTTTACTCTTCTTAAAAGTAAATATAATACATTTAATTGATTGCATTTTAAATTGTTAATAAAACACAACACATTTTAGCTTTGTATGTTTTAACATTTAATACGTGTTTAGTTTTATTAATTAAATTTTAAGAAAAACTTAAGTTTTAAATATAGTTTTTAATAAGAAAATGTCGTTTAAGTCAATAAAAGCAGTGAAGATCCATAGCCAAATAGCATTCACTAATGCAAGTGTCACTCATCTTAGTAAGAACAAACCATTTGAAATTTTAAAAAATGTGTGTTTGTAGGGGGCTTCTATCCCGTGGTTTGATTTTTATTAATCTTTAGTAAGTCTAAGGGCGTGCGGTCGATACTTTCATTTTTCCACAGGGAGCACAAGATACGCCTCAGAATAACCTTCTTATTAACATATTATTTTCGGGGTTAGGAAATAAATATGTTTACATTTTTACCTGGATGACAATATCTTTCAATACAATGAAATTACAGTTGTGAAAAATAGATGTTATATTCTCTTATCACAAATACGAATGTCAATGGCGTTAACAAAACGTGGATACATTTACATAAGTATATCCATGATAAATATTAAAATCTAATAATTTTAAACAAGTGAAAATTTAATTTGAAAATAGAAATGAGTTAATATTTAATTTTTAAAAAATGAAAATATATTTCCCACCTTATTCCTCGCAATTAACTGTAAGTTCTTAAAATAGTTATAACCCTTAATCGGTATAGTTAACAAAAATGGTTGCATTTAACAGTGAAATCTAAAATAAAAGTAATTAAAATCAATGTTAAATTGTTTTGGAAGTGTACAGTTCTGTCAACGTGGAATAAGACCAAGCTAAAAAAGTGCACTCTAAACAAAACATACAAGTAGAGAACCTTAACTAATGCTTTACTCTCTACTTTATATTATTTTTAATTACAGCTTTTGGGATAAATTCATTTTTAAACGAATTTCCCAACCACAAGGTCAGGAGTTATAACCATGTGAAATTTGGTTGCGATCCATAACTTTTGTTTCTTTGTTTGTTATAGAGTAACTTATACATATTCATACATACAACCGTAGTCAGACTGAGATTTATATAAGGATATTAAAAAAAAATTCAAACATAGTGCATTCATAATTTCATTCAGTTTAAAGTGTAACATCATTCATTTCGTAGAATCCTTAAAAAACGAGTGTCGCTCTGTAGTTGAAAGTTTTGTTGTTTTCGTTATCGTTTTTCTTACTTTTGTGGAATTTCGTTGTCCTTTTCTATTGCTATATAAGGATAAAAAAATTGACACTTTAAGTTATAAACAGGAACTATTATTAACATTGACAATAAATATCCCGTTGTTAAACCTTTATACCAAGGATATTGAAGTCATTGCACTATGCTATGGAATTGAAATGGTGCTTTTTTTGGACCTCATAAATGCTTTCTTCTTTTACCCCAGTGATAGGCACGTGCCTCCAGGAACTCCATGCAGCTATTTGAAGAAATACATGCAAATAATTTAATAAATTTAGTGAATTTTATAAAAATTGCTCATTGCTCTTAAGATTTCGGGGTCAGGTTTTGGCACACATCTCTAGTCCAGGGAAACTTAACAGAGCCTAACTTTTCCCCTAACCCATAGTCCAGGAAAACTTAACCCACGGGCGAGGTGCATTTTTTCTGTTGACAAAGAGATGTGTCCGGAAAAGGCTGATTTATTTAGTACAGGCAATCATTAATAATTATATAATATTAATAAAGGATTATATGAATGGGAGTCAATTTGCATCAGTGTTTAAAAAACTCCTACTCGTATAGCTAAGCAATTTTTCGATAGCGCTTGATGATATGAAGTAAGTTCATGATTCTAGGCAATTTCTAATTTTCATTCGTGGGGAAAAATTGTTATTTTAAAGTCAGAGTGGAGATTCCTACACTTGAAATAATCAAAAGAACAACACCAGCAGAGGAAATTTATGAAAATGTCTGAATTTGGAATTGGGTGGGGGTAAACTAGCCAATGTGGCGGTTGATGAAAGAAGTATTGCACGTATGAACCAATACATGGATAAATTGAATATTACATACGAAAATCAAACCAAAACCAATAATAACCATATTTTTACTCAAAGAAATTATAATGTCAAATAATACAAAAGCTTCCGACACCATTCCATTAAAAAAAAAGCAAAAAAAAAAAACACATACGCGTTCATACGCTCACATGCACAGAGAGTGAATGAGAGAGAGAAAGGGGGGAAGAGAGAGAGAGATTAAGAGAGACAGAGGGAGGGAGGTAGGGAGAGAGAAAGAGGAGGAGGAGGAAGCATCCTTTTTCAACCCCTTCCAGCGACCAACAAGAACAAGGCTAGAGTATTCAAGCCATCATTCCTATAATTTAAATACACGTTGCTTACGTGTTTGAACAAAGAGTGTTGTATTCCCGTGTCTAGCTACTTTTCCATGGCAGTATACCACACAATAAAACTTGTAGCCATTGTATCGTCTCTCTGCCCTAAACCTCAGATGTGACTTGTGTTGGTAGTAAGGACACTTGTCAAAGCCAGGTTTGGAGATAATCGAAGCGGTCGTTGTAACGTGATTATGATGTGGATAGCTGTAGTCAATCATTTTCCCATTACTATGTTTGCGACCAAATTTCCAGTCAAATGTGATGTCTTTTGGACCCTAGATAAACGTATTAACCTTACAAAAGTAAATTACGTTTTTAATTGTTCATTTTTTATGGCTTTGGAACGAGAATTATTTGAGGCTTTACAAAGTAGAACATATTATTTTCTTAATGCTCGAGCAGCGACGATTCGAGCAACGCAATACTTTTCCAGCTTTTTTCCTGACTATTTTGATAATTTCTGTAAATAAGAAAACATAAAAAACTAACCTGTATGGAACAAATCATATCTATGGTCGCTCCTTCCAAATATTCAACGCGGCCTTCCCGAGTAAAGACATCAAAAATGAACTCATCCAATGGCGCTGAAAAATGTTCAAAGTAACAGAGGTTAATAAACATAATTAACCATCAGAGAAAAGCATGGGCCAAACTAGCAGTACTGAATTACCCACCAAACTAGCAGTACTAAAACTCAAACCAAAACTAACAGTACTGAAATTTCAGCCAAAACTAACAGGATGGAATTCCCCGCAAAAACTATCAGTACTAAAACCCCCCTAATCTTCAACGCTTCTGCATTTGTCAATGGTGTATAAATACAGGTGTAAGGTTTCCATAGCAGTGAAAAGGATTTTTATTTTGGGCAGCAGTTGTTGAAAATGTGTCTCTCCAATGATGAGGTTTATATTGATTGAAAAGATTGAAATAACAATTCCGAAAGAGAATTTAAAAGAAAACCGCACCAAGAATCACGACTTTTGAAAAGATACCCGGACCAAGTGAGGGAAAACCTGATCGACCTGTAAGTGAATGTGGCTTTCGGAGGAGAACGACTCATTCCTATTAAAGTCTATATCCTAGTACTACATAGCCAGAGAAGTAAACAGTACATCATCCAGGCTAAGGATATCTGGCTCTGTCAAGCCTTGTCCAACCTGTATCCGTTGCAAAAATGAACATTTGTCTTTATTGTTCATTTCCATTTTGAAGGATGTTCCTCTTAGTTTTCATTGGGGGTGGGGGGGGGGGGGGGCGCAGCACCTTCTCGTGAAAAGGACGTGATTTTCATTATTGAAACATTTTCGGGTCCATCAAAATTCCTCTTCCGTCGACACAATACTCTTCCATAATAGCGAAATTGTGTAACATGAGAACAATAACTAAATAAATGTGTTATTGTAACCCGTTGCATAAAATCTCTATTGAAATTGTTGTGCCACCATTTTCAACACGGCCACCTTCACCACCACTTAATCACTTACGTACGAGCAAAAATGTGGGTAAGTTTTTATAATGTTCTTCAAATGAGCGACTTATTTGCAACAACATTTGCACAACAAATATTCCTTTTTATGATTAAGATCACGTGGCGAATGGAGTTGTGCACCTTTGACAAACGGGTAGCGCGTGCAAGATGCTGGAGTTGTAGTGCTGTTACTTTTGCGTACACTGTATTGAAAGTAATTTAGATGTTCTTTTAAAGAATCGCTAAAATAAAAGCAAATGAATCAAATGCAAATGATCCAAGTTTATTTTTTTTGTTTGTTTGGACTTGCTAGAAGTGCCGGATACAACCGCCCTGGGAAGTACTCATCATATTCTATGCGTATTTTGCCATGCCATAACATCCATAATAATAATACATTGTATGATATTGCATCGTATAAACGAAGTATAGTACAGATTACAATTTTTCCTTTTAACTTAAAAAAATTAATCATTTACATGTTTAAGTTATGACTGTATTTTTAGACTGAAATTGAACACTGATTTAGTTACAATCTGTCTTATTATTGAAATAACAGCAGCATTCTAATTGGAATACTTTGATTGCTGGAAGTGTTCAGTGTGAGAAATGAAACTGAGGGCTATTTTGGTGAGTACGAAGTCAGAGTAACTGTAATTGAGCATTACAAATAAATAGTGTATGTGATAAATGTGGGAAACTTTGTCTTGATGAAGATTGTAGGTGAAAATATTATCTTTCATGTGTAAGTGGAGCATCAATATTGTCAAGACTTCATCTAATACTCTCCCCAAAGTTGGATACTGTTCTGTGATACTGCAACGGACGTCTATGTCTTGGCCCTGAAAAAAGCTTCAATTTCAAATGTTAACATCAAGTGTTCCAAGTTGAGTGGAAGCATGATTGTGTGGGGAAAATGGAGCTGTCCAATAATCAGTAGTAAGGACAATAAAGAGATCTGTAGCAAGAATTTATATTCCTAAAGGCCCAGCCCATTTTTTAAAATTCTGGAAATTTGATAAAATGTATTGTCATTAATTAACATCGAGACTCTGTGCCAAGTTTCATCTTGATAGGATGACGGGAAGTGGGTCAAATTGAAGTTAGTATGAAGGACTTAAAATGGCGAAATCGCCGTCTCTAGAATTTGAACACTATGTTTCATGTCCATGTTTTGAAAAAATGTTAAGGAGAAATACGCCGAGAAATAAATAAATAATATGGAATAGAGCCGATTTTCTATTAAGCAATAACGATTAATATCAAATTAAAGTGTAGTTATTTTTGCACAAATGCGTGTATTTATTTTTAATTTAGGTTAAAAATTTCTTTAGAAATGAATGTTTTTTTTAGTAGGGGATTATTTAAAATGTACCCCCCAAAAATACATACTATTTTTTCATGAATTAATTATTTTAAAACACCGACGACCTCCACGATAATGTTTTAATGCAATGATCAGTCCTTTTGAACATGGCGGCTTCCATAGAAATAAACAAAACATTTGTATGAATATAAAAATTGTCGTCATTATTTTTTTATAATTTTTTTACAATGCCTAGTTTAAGGAAATAGATTGACTAAGCCTAATATTAGAACCAATGAGGATATTTTAAATGTAAATAATCAAAACAATGAATCTAATTCCACTGAGTTCTTGAAGATGAAATACACATGTAAAAAATACCCAAGTGTAGTAGTCCTGACACACACAATGCCTTGCGCAAAAGGAACAGGTCAGAGATTAAACTGAAAGACATCTTTGGTATTTATTATTCTCATTCAGATTAAATTGAAGGTTAAAACATTGTAAATTATTTAATTAATTAAAATTTTTGTAATAAGAGTGAATCAGTAGAAATGGATATAATAAAACCAATGGACATGTGTTTTCCGATGGTCTTAGGCGACCCCTGGTAAAGGGTCGTTCGTCCACCAAAAGGGTCGCAACACACAGGTTGACAAACACTATTCTAGATGGTTATATACAAAATGAGAAATAATCGATGAATAGTATTATCTGTAAAGTGTGCAATAAGAACAAATATCTTGGTTTAAGAGATGTCAACATTGTGTTGGTTTAGCATTCCTTCTTTTCAATGATGGTTCCAAAGTGTTGGAGGCTCCTCTAAGATTTCTACAGTTTTCCTGCGGTCAGTTTACATTATGATGGATGATAAACGGATATTGAAACCATAAAAACAAATCACGGAGTCTTAAGTTGCCATCAAGGAACTTGCGCATACCGAAAAAAACGGCATATTCCGCACACGTAGATTTATCACAAGACGAATTCTCACAAATATTATTCTGCACAAAAATACTCATCATTTTGTTTGTGCCGGTGTAAAAAGCAAAGAAAAGTCATAGAACCATTTGTAACACATAATTAAGGACTGTAAGAATCACTGATAAATAATGCAAACTTTATCGGAAAGGATATACTTTTCTGTTAAACCTATATAACAGTCGTGTCCTTAACCTGCAGTGAAATATTACGCTCATCAAGCTAGCAAGTATTGTCCAACTTAAAGAAATAGTAACTAGCTTGTCTACATTTGTGCAAAAATTCACAAACTCTACAGTCTTCTTTGACTTTTCAGTTTTTAGAGACTCATAAAGTATCGAAAACTGCTATTTTTCTTAGTAATCTAACATTATTTTGCAAACACAAATCCCCATCTTCTGTTATGTAGCTAAGTTTTAAAAAGACGATGTTGTTTGTTTTTATGATGAAAAGGTTTCAATGATATTAAAAGTTGAAGTCTGTTCAGTTACGGATTTAAACTTGCTAGGGTCCAAATGCAGTCGAAATTGTACCTTCCATCCAGTGGCTCTCTCATGGTATATTAAGGGAGTGATCTGTCTGGTCAGTACTTTGTAGTTTATAAATATACCTTGGATATATAAATTGAATTGCTACTTAGCGAGCGCATTTTTTTCAGTTTTTCCTTGACAAGATTGTCCAGTTTCGACTCTGCTCCCTCTGCCAAAACTTGTTTTCGAAAATTATCCTTATTCATCTCGTTGAAGTCATGTGAACATGGTTAAATATCAGGGTTGAGACGGACAGTATATTGCCATCATTACATATACTATTGACAAAGTCACTTCAAGTACGTTCAAGATCAAATAAAAGTTATTCCGTCACTTTGTTGCAATTTCAACAAGTCCTTTTGTTCATTCCTGTCCGTTGACAGGGAGTCAATTTTTAATGACTTTAAAGTCATATTTAGTAATGAATTCTTATATCACAGCAAACATACCCTAACACTGGGTCTGGCTATGCAGTGAAAGTAACGTCAGAGAATCCTCACGAATGAACCCATTGACTATGCAGATATACTCGCGCTGTTGAGCAACGTCTGTTCTTTAAGTGGATTTATCAGCGTGGAGAAATAATTCAGATTCTCTTCACTCAATAGATAACAAACAATTTCAACAAGTTAATTTATTGTACCGATATCATTAATACAAGGAAAACCCAATGGAAAACCTAAAATTAAAGTCACAACGAAAGAACGAACGTATCGACAAGAAGCCTTCGTCCACTAACAGTAAAAGCAAAGAATAACAAATATAAAGTTAAAAAAATATATATTAAAGATATAAAATATAGAATCTTAGCATCAGTGGCGTAGCGTGGGGGGCAAGGGGGGCATCATGCCCCGGGCGCTACTCACAAAGGGGCGCCAAATGGTATATTTTACATATAATTTTGTATGGTTTTCAAATAGGGGCGGGCGCTAAAAAGCTATTGTGCCCCGGGCGCGAGTTAAGCTCGCTACGCCACTGCTTAGCATGAATGTATTATCTGAGAGAAAAAGCGAAGGAAGTCGGTAAGATCTGATTATTTAAGGAAATTTTTATAGGACATGGGAGTAATAAGAAAGAAAAAAAAAAGTACACGGCCATTGGATGAATAATGTAAAAGACAAAGTGAATCTTTAGCAAGTGAAAGAAAACATGATAGTAATGTCATCTTGTGGATTACTCTGTTCTCAAAATTACCCGGCTGGCTTTTGGAAAAGTTAAAAATATCTGTAATGGAAACGTCCGTGGCGCCCTTGTGGTCACTTCTATTGCATTGAGACAAGACAGGATTTTGTTTGTCTTTCGCAACATTGCGAAGTTGTTCAGTAAATGTATCGGACATTCGCCGGCAAGTTTTGCCAACATAGCCCAATAATTGAAATCTAACCCGCCATCTGATAGAGATTTCCTAGTTCTAGAATTTTTTTTATGTTTGTGTTATTATTTTGTTATTTCTTACCTTTGATGACAACATCTGTCCTGACACAAAGAACCAATTCTGTATCAAACGGTATGTGTATATAAGTATCATAGTTTACGCAACACATGTAAAGTCCAGAATCACTGCACATGGTATTTGTCACCTCCAGTTTCAAAACATAATCGTTGTGGGGACTATCAATAACATCCATGATCCACGACCTCCACGATCTCTGAGCTATCAAAGGGTCCTTTGGAACAAATTTTTATACTCGTTAAATGATGACAAAATACAAATAATGGCAAAACATTTTTAGTAAACAGTAAAGTTACGCATTGATAAGGACAGAATACAAATAATGGCAAAAATTGTTTAGTAAACAGTAAAGTAAGACATTGATAAGGACAGAATACAAATAATGGCAACAATTTTTTAGTAAATAGTAAAGTTAGGCATTGATAAGGACAGAATACAAATAATGGCAAAAATTGTTTAGTAAACAATAAAGTTAGGCATTGATAAGAACTGAATACAAATAATGTCAAAAATTGTTTAGTAAACAATAAAGTGAGGCATTGATAAGGACAGAATACAAATAATGGCAAAAATTGTTTAGTAAACAGTAAAGTTAGGCACTGATAAGGACTGAATACAAATAATGTCAAAAATTGTTTAGTAAACAATAAAGTTAGGCACTGATAAGGACAGAATACAAATAATGGCAAAAATTGTTTAGTAAACAATAAAGTTAGGCATTGATAAGGACTTAATACAAATAATGTCAAAAATTGTTTAGTAAACAGTAAAGTTAGGCATTTATAAGGACAGAATACAAATAATGTCAAAAATTGTTTATTAAACAGTAAAGTTAGGCACTGATAAGGACTGAATACAAATAATGGCAAAAATTGTTTAGTAAACAGTAAATTTAGGCATTGACAAGGACAGAAAACAAATAAAGACGATTCAGATTAATCATGCCGTCATAAGTTAAAACAATAAATTAAAAGAAGTCTTAAATTTACATAATTGTATATCATGCATATACTACTTATTGAATAAGAGTTATGTAATCAAAAGAAATATAAAAATGGGTTGGAACATTCAGAGACGTACCCATGGTCTGGAAAGATAGGTCATTGATAGTGGGTTTCCTTTGAATTTTGGGAGCGAAGGGGGGAGCTCAAAAATGAACACATGCAGTTTAATATATATATGTTTAATATATATATACTAGCGGGATAGCATTCGGAACGAAGGAACTTCAATAGTCTACAGCCTTATAATTATTCCGATCCCGTTGGGCTCCCAATCCTGTCGGTATCCCGCTCTCGTTAGTATACCGTTTCCCGGTGCGATTCCGATCCCTCTGGATCCAAATTCCGGTATGATCCCAATCTCGTCGGTATTCCGATCCCGGTGGTATCTGGATATCAGTGGGATAACGATAGCTGTCGGATCCCGATGGGGTACCAGTCTAAGCCTATTGAAATTTATATATAGCTTATATAAGTAAAAATTAAATGGGGCCCCCGGCGCAAGAGAAATTGATACTATAAGTTTAGTACCCTTCGGTATTTGAATATGGATAGTAAAGTGTGTGTGTACTAAGTTTAGTCAAGATCCACCAACTCAGTAAGAGTATTTGTTGTTAATTGTATTTATATAGCTCATGTAGGAAAAAACGACATTATGGGGCCCTGGCCCCAAATAGAATGTCATAAAAATTCATAACCCCTTAAGAGTTCCTTCCGGATAATGATGGATATATGTGCCGAATTTGATCAAGATCCATCCTTTAATCTAGGAGTATTAATCCTATTCGCCTATAGAACTTTCTGGAACATTCTAGATTAAATGTATTATACTCCTGGAAACGTGTCTTTTCTAAGTATATATTCTTCCAATACGAAAAATTATACACTAAATGCGTTTTTATTACTGCAGTACATTTAAGTTGAAATAGGGGCCCATGGGCCCATTCCAAATGTGTACAGAATTAATTTTGACTGAGATGGGGCCCTATAAAAATCATTCTGGTACGTTATGATGTTAAAATTTTAAATTTGTCCCATGAAAATTTACTGAATAATGCCATAGAGATATAGCGTTTTAAAGTTATCGAACGTTCTGGAAAATTCTAGATTGGATATTATTAGTTTTAAATCCACCGATATTTCAGTACGGACAATGAAGTGTATTGCTACCACCCTAGGCCTATATCGATTCACATAGAACCTATAGTGTTGTCTAAGCCTACTAATATTTATATAGCTTATATAAGGAAAAATGAAATGGGGCCAGCGGCGCCGGAGGAATGGCTATTATTAGTTCAGTACAATTCGGTATTTGAATATGGATAATCAAGCGTATGTGACTAAGTTTGGTCAAGATCCATCCATTCATGCAGGAGTATGTGTCGGTCATTTTATTTATATAGCTCATAGAAGGAAAAAAAAACAATTCGGGGCCCCCGCCCCACATGAAATGTTATTAAAAGTTCTCAACCCCTTAACAGTTCCTTCTGTATAATGATGGATATATGTGCCAAGTATTGTCAAGATCCATTAATCCATGCAAAAACCTTTGTGGAATGAACAAATACACACATTTTAACTTTTATATAAATACCAGCGGATAGCATTCGGAACGAAGAACCTTCTAAAGTCTACAGCCTTATAATTATTCCGACCACAGGGGGCTCCCAGTCCCGTCAGTATCTCGCTCCTGTTAGTATACCGTTTCCCAGTGGATTCCGATCCCTCTTTATCCCAATACCGGCATGGATCCAATACCGTCGGTATTCCGATCACGGTGGTATCTCGATACCAGTGGGAAACGATACAGGTTGGATCCCGATAGCTGTCAGATCCCAATACCGTTGGGGTACCAATCTCGGTAGGTTTAAGTTTTCCGATAGGATTCCGATCCGAGTGGTATCCCCATTCCGTTAGGATGCCGATCCCGTTAGTAACCTGTTTCCCTGTGGCATCCTCTTCTCTGATAGGATCCCATTTCCTGATGGATCCCGATCCCGGTCTCACCCCGTTACCCGATTGAATCACGTTACCGTTCGGTTCAATTTACTGCTTGATCTCGTTAACGTTACTATAAGCTTTTATATCCCTTTATATATCCCCTTAGAACTATACAGAACTTTCTGGAACATTCTAGATTAAATGTATTATCCTCCCCGAACTGTGTAAAAAAAAAGGTGTTTTCTAAGTAATTATTTTTGGAATACGAAAAATTATACAACTAAATGCATTTCTATAACTATAGTATATTTAAGATAAAAGAGAGGCCCCGGTGGGGGCCCATTTAATAAAGTACCGTTTTAGTTATGTCTAAGATTTGGGGCGGAGGGGTGTGGCTATAAAAATCAGTAAGAAAAATTATGGAGTTAAAATTTAAAATTTGTCCCATTCAAATCGGTTTCAAAATGCCATAAATATAGCCTTTTAAAGTTATCGATTTTTTCTGTACAATTCTAGATTGGATATTATTTTTTTTAAAACCACCAATATTTCAGTATGGACTAAGAAGGGTAATGAACATAGCTAGGCCTAGATCCATCAATTCACCTAGAACCTACAGTGTTGTTTAAGGCTATTGATATTTATATAGCTTATATAAGGAAAAATAAAAATGGACCCCGGCCAAGAGGGATGGATATTATGAGTTCAGTACCCTTCGGTATTTGAATATGGATAATAGAGTGTATGTTAACTAAGTTTGGTCAAGATCCATCCATTCATGTAGGAGTATTAAGCCTATTGATATTTATATAGCTCATATAAGAAAAAAACGAATTCGGGGCCCCCGGCCTCACAACAATTTTTATTAAAATTTCTCAACCCCTTTAGAGTTCCTTCTGGATAATGATGGATATATGTGCCAAGTTTGGTCAAGATTCATCAATCTGTGTAAAAGCTTTTGTGGAACAAACAAACCCACACATTTTCACTTTTATATATTGTAACTGTAGCCACCATTGTAACTGTACGTGGTTGGCGACAGTTAACTAATAATAATACTATTGTCCTGTCAGGGATTATTTCATCATAACTCTCACAATCAATCCTCTCCTTCTCTCCATGAAATCAGTAATCAACGTCCACTGTATATATATATCCAGCACTTTAATTCACAAATTATAATATAGTAATAGTCATACATATTGAATACTTGTATTGAAATATCATGCACAATGTACATGCAACATCCTTGCGCACAGATCCATAATTTAGTTATATTAATTCATAGTCCAACCTGGAGAAAACCACATACGTCTTATCACTTCAACATAATTACCCCGACTGCCCTCTTACTGGGACTTGACTTCCGTCTCTCGTTTTGCCTCACGAGCTACTCACAAAATAATACTGAATATTTCTCACTTCCGAGTTCATGGTGTTGTGAATCATTCATGAACACTTTAGTCTGTTACATATATATACTAGCCGATGTACCCGGCGTGGCCCGGGAATGCATTAGGACCCCGATCCCGGTGGCCTGCAGATCCCGTTAGGATACTGTTCTCTGTGTGATCCCGTTCCATCGAGGGACCCTCCTTTCCAATGTTATCCCATTTCCCGATAGGATCCCGCTTTGATCGTGACATAGAACTTGCTTTTGAAAGATATCGACCTTTCTGGAAAATTCTATATTAAAAGTATTATCCTCTTCGAAAAGTGTAAAAACTGTCTTTTTCTAAGTAATTGTTCATCGAATACGAAAAATTATACAAATAAATGCATTTCTATGACTATAGTACATTTAAGTTGAAAGAGGGGCCCCGGGGGCCCATTCCATAATTGTACCGAATTAGTTTTGCCTGAGACGGGGCCCTATAACAATCATTCAGGTAAGTTATGAAGTTAAAATTTTTAATTTGTCCCATTAAAATCTAGTGATTAATGCCATAGATATAGCCTTTTAAAGTTATCGAACTTTCTGGAAATTTCTAGATTGGATATCATTAGTTTTAAATCCACGGATTTTTCAGTACGGACAGTGATGTGTATTGCGTTCACCCTATGCCTATATCCATCAATTCACATAGAACCTATAGTGTTTTCTAATATTTATAAAGCTCATATAAGGAAAAATGAAATGGGGGCCCCCGGCCCCAGAGGGATGGATATTATGAGTTCAGTACCCTTTAGTATTTAAGTATGTATAATCAAGTGTATGTGTACTAAGTTCGGTCAAGATCCATCCATTCATGTAGGAGTATTAAGCCCATCTATATTTATATAGCTCATATAAGGAAAAACGAAATGGGGCCCCCGGCCCCAGAAGAATGGATATTATGAGTTCAGTACCCTTCGGTATTTGAATATGGATAATCAAGTGTACATGTACTAAGTTTGATCGATATCCATCCATTCACGTAGGAGTATTTGTTTGTAATTTATTTATATAGCTCATATAAGAAAAAAACGAATTCGGGGCCCCCGGCCCCACACGAAATGTTATTAAAAGTTCTCAACCCCTTAAGAGTTCCTTCTGGATAATGATGGATATATGTGCCAAGTTTGGTCAAGATCCATCAATCCGTTTAAAAGCCTTTGTGGAACAGACAAACAAACCCAAAAATTTTCACTTTTATATATATACTAGCGGATGTACCCGGCAAATTTGCCGGGATAGCATTCGGAACGAAGGAACTTCAACAGTCTTCAGCCTTATAATTATTCCGATCCCGGTGGGCTCCCAATCCCGTCGGTATCCCGCTCCCGTTAGTATACCGTTTCCCGGTGGGATTTTGATCCCTCTGGATACCAATTCCGGTATGATCATAATCCCGTCGGTATGCCGATCCCGGTGGTATCTCGATACCAGTGGGATAACGATAGCTGTCGGATCCCGAGACCGGTGGGTTACCGGTCTAAGCCTATTGATATTTATACATAGCTTATATACGGAAAAATTAAATGGGGCCACCGGCACCAGAGAAATGGATATTATAAGTTCAGTACACTTCGGTATTTGCATATGGATAATAAAGTGTATGTGTACTAAGTTTGTTCAAGATCTATCTATTCATGTAGGAGTATTTGTTGGTCATTTTATTTATATAGCTTATATAGGAAAAAAACTACATTTTGGGCCCCCGGCCCCAAACGGAATGTCATAAAAAGTCCATAACCCTTTAATAGATCTTTCCGGATAATGATGGATATATGTGCCAAATTTCGTCAAGATCCATCCATTATTCTAGGAGATTTAAGTCTATTGACCTATAGAACTTTCTGGAACATTCTAGATTAAATGTATTATCCTCCTCGAACTGTATAAAAACTGTCTTTTCTGAGTAATTATTCTTCGAATACGAAAAGCTATTCATTTAAATGCATTTCTATAACTATAGTACATATATGTTAAAAGAGGGTGGCCCAGGGGGCCCATTCCATAATTGTACCAAAATTTTTAACAGATGGGGCCCAATAAAAATCATTCAGCTAAGTTATGACGCTAAAATTTTTAATTTGTCCAAATAAAATCTATTGAATAATGCCATAGATATAGCGTTTTAAAGTTATCGAACTTTCTGGAAAATTCTAGATTGGATATTATTAGTTTTACATCCAACAATATTTCAGTACGGACAGTGAAGTGCATTGCTACCACACTTGGACTATATCCATCAATTCACATAGAAACTATAGTGTTGTCTAAGCCTATTGATATTTATATAGCTCATATAAGGAAAAATGAAACGGGGCCCCCGGCCCCAGAGGAATGGATATTATGAGTTCAGTACCATTCGGTACATAAATATGGATAATCAAGTGTACTTGTACTAAGTTTAGTCAAGATCCATCTATTCATATAGGAGAATTATATCTATTGATATTTATATAGCTTATATAAGGAAAAATGAAATGGGGCCCCCGGCCCCAGAGGAATGGATATTATGAGTTCAGTACCCTTTAGTATTTGAGTATGGATAATCAAGTAAATGTGTACAAAGTTTGGTCAAGACTAATGGATATTCATGTAGGAGTATTAAGCCTATTGATATTTATATAGCTCATATAAGAAAAAAACGAATTCGGGGCCCCCGGCCGCACACGAAATGTTATTAAAAGTTCTCAACCCCGTAAGAGTTCCTTCTGGATAATGATGGATATATGTGCCAAGTTTGGTCAAGATCCATCAATCCGTGTAAAAGCCTTTGTGGAACAGACAAACAAACCCACAAACAAACAAATTTTCACTTTTATATATATACTAGACGACATACCCGGCGTCGCCCGGGATTGCATTAGGACCCCGATCCCGGTGACCTACAGATCCCGTTAGTATACTGTTCTCTATGGGATCCCGTTCCATCTAGGCCTATATCGATCTATTCACGTATAAACTATAGTGTTGTCCAAGCATATTGATATTTATATAGCTTAAATAAGGAAAAATGAAACGGGGCCCCCGGCCCCAGAGAAATGGATATTATAAGTTCAGTACTCTTCGATATTTGAATATGGCATTAGGACCCCGATCCCGGTGGCCTACAGATCCCGTTAGGATACTGTTCTCTTTGGGATCCCGTTTCATCTATGGACCCTTTACAATGTTATCCCATTTCCTGATTTGGTCGTGATATAGATTTAGCTTTTTAAAGATATCGAACTTTCTGGAAAATTCTAGATTGGATATTCTTAGTTTTAAATACACCGATATCTAAAAACGGACAGTGAAGTGTATTGCTATCACCCTAGGCCTATATCCATCAAATGACATAGAAACTATAGTGTTGTATAAGCCTATTGACCTATAGAACTTTCAGGAACATTCTAGATTAAATGTATTATCCTCCCCGAACTGTGTAAAAACAGTCTTTTATTAGTAATAATTATTCTTCGAATACGAAAAATTATACGACTAAATGAATGTCTAAAACGATAGTACATTTAAGTTAAAGGATGGGCCCCGGGGGCCCATTCCATAATTGTACCGAATTAGTTTTGCCTGAGATGGGGCCCTATAATAATCATTCAGGAAAGTATGAAGTTACAATTTTAAATTTGTCCCATTCAAATCTATTGAATAATGCCATAGATTTAGCGTTTTAAAGTTATCGAACTTTCTGGAAAATTCTAGATTGGATATTATTAGTTTTGAATTCAACAATATTTCAGTACGGACAGTGAAGTGTATTGCTACCAACCTAGGCCAATATCCATCAATTCACATAGAAACTATAGTGTTGTCTAAGCCTATTGATATTTATATAGCTCACATCAAGAAAAATGAAATGGGGCCCCCGGCCCCAGAGGAATGGATTTTATGAGTTCAGTACCCATCGGTACTTGAATATGGATAATCAACTGTATGTGTACTAAGTTTGGTCAAGATCCATCCATTCATGTAGGAGTATTAATCATATTGATATTTATATAGCTCATATTAGATAAAACGAATTCGGGGCCCCCGGCCCCACACAAAATGTTATTAAAAATTCTCAACCCCTTAAGAGTTCCTTCTGGATAATAATGGATATATGTGTCAAGTTTTGTAGTAATAAAAAGTTCATAACCCCTTCAGCGTTTTTTCCGAATAATGATGATTATATGTGCCAAATTAGGTCAAGATCTATCCATCCATGTAGGAGTATTAAGCCTATTGACCTATATAACTTTCTGGAACATTCTAGATTAAATGAATTATCCTCGTGGAACTGTGTAAAAACTGTCTTTTCTAAGTAATTATTCTTCGAATACGTAAAATTATACAACTAAATGCATTTTTACAACTATAGTACATTTAAGTTAAAAGATGGGCCCCGAGGGCCCATTCCATAATTGTACCGAGATAGTTTTGCCTGAGATGGGGCCCTATATAAATCATTCAGGTAAGTTATGAAGTTAAAATTTAAAATTTGTCGCATTAAAATCTATTGAAAAATGCCATAGATATAGCGTTTTAAATTTATTGAACTTTCTGGAAAGTTCTAGATTGGATATCATTAGTTTTAAATCCACCGATATTTCAGTACGGACAGTGATGTGTATTGCGCTCACCCTAGGCATATATCCATCAATTCACATAGAAACTATAGTGTTGTCAAAGCCTATCGATATTTATATAGCTCATATAAGGAAAAATGAAATGGGGCCTCCGGCCCCAGAGGGATGGATATTATGAGTTCAGTACCCTTTAGTATTTAAATATGGATAATCAAGTGTATATATACTAAGTTTGGTCAAGATCAATCCATTCATGTAGGAGTATTAAGCCTATCGATATTTATATAGCTCATATAAGGAAAAATGAAATGGGGCCCCCGGCCCCAGGACAATGGATATTATAAGTTCAGTACCCTTCGGTATTTGAATATGGATAATCAAGTGTACGTATACTAAGTTTGATCGATATCCATCCATTCACGTAGGAGTATTTGTTTGTAATATTTTTATATAGCTCATATAAGAAAAAAACGAATTCGGTTAAAAGTTCTCGACCCCTTAAGAGTTCCTTCTGGATAACCATGGATATATGTGCCAAGTTTGGTCAAGATCCATCAATCCGTGTAAAAGCCTTTGTGGAACAAACACACAAATTTTCAATTTTATATATATACTAGCCGATATACCCGGCAAATTTGCCGGGAAAGCATTCGGAACGAAGGAACTTTAACAGTCTACAGCCTTATAATTATTCCGATCCCGGTGGAATCCCAATTCCTTCGGTATCCCGCTCCCGGTAGTATACCAATTCCCGGTGGGATTCGTATCCCTCTGGATCCCAATTCCGGTATGACCAAATCCTATCGGTATTCCGATACCGGTGGTATCTCGATATCATATGGAAAACAATACCGGTGGGATCCCGAAGCCGATGGGGTACCGGTCTAAGCCAATTAATAATTAAATATAGCATATATAAGGAAAAATTAAAAGGGGCCCCCGGCCCCAGAAGGATGGATATTATGAATTCAATACCCTTCGGTATTTGAATATGGATAATCAAGTGTATGTGTACAAAGTTTGGTCAAGATCCATCAATTCATATAGGAGTATTTGTCGGTCATTTTATTTATATAGCTCATATAAGAAAAAAACGAATTCGGGGCCCCTGGCCCTAAACAGAATGTCATAAAAAGCTCCTAACCCCTTAAGAGATCATTATGCATAATGATGGATATATGTGCCAAATTTGGTCACGATCCATCCATCCATGTAGGAGTATTAAGGCTATTGACATATAGAACTTTTTGGAACATTCTAGATTAAATGTATTATCCTCCTCGAACTGTGTAAAAACTGTCTTGTCTAAGTAATTATTCTTCAAATACGAAAAATTAGACAACTAAATACATTTTTATAACTATAGTACATTTAAGTTAAAAGGGGGGGGGGGCCCCGGGGGCCCATTCTATAATTGTACCGAATTTGTTTTAACTGAGATGGGGCCCTATAAAAATCATTCAGGTATGTTATGAAGTTAAAATTTTAAATTTGTCCCATTCAAATCTAATGATTAATGACATAGATATAGCGTTTTAAATTTATCAAACTTTCTGGAAAATTCTTGATTGGATATTATTAGTTTTACATCCACCGTTATTTCCATATGGACTAAGAAGTGTATTGCAACAAAGCTAAGCCTATATCCATCAATTCACATAGAAACTATAGTGCTGTCAAAGCCTATCGATATTTATATAGTTCATATAAGGAAAAATGAAATGGGGCCTCCGGCCCCAGAGGGATGGATATTTTGAGTTCAGTACCCTTTAGTATTTAAATATGGATAATCAAGTGTATATATACTAAGTTTGGTCAAGATCAATCCATTCATGTAGGAGTATTAAGCCTATCGATATTTATAAAGCTCATATAAGGAAAAATGAAATGGGGCCCCCGGCCCCAGGAGAATGGATATTATGAGTTCAGTACCCTTCGGTATTTGAATATGGATAATCAAGTGTACGTGTACTAAGTTTGATCGATATCCATCCATTCACGTAGGAGTATTTGTTTGTAATATTTTTATATAGCTCATATAAGAAAAAAACGAATTAAAAGTTCTCGACCCCTTAAGAGTTCCTTCTGGATAACCATGGATATATGTGCCAAGTTTGGTCAAGATCGATCAATCCGTGTAAAAGCCTTTGTGGAACAGACAAACAAACCCACAAATTTTCACTTTTATATATATACTAGCCGATATACCCGGCGTTGCCCGGGATTGCATTAGGACCCCGATCCCGGTGACCTACAGATCCCGCTAGTATACTGTTCTCTATGGGATCCCGTTCCATCTTGTCCTATATCGAGCTATTCACATATAAACTGTAGTGTTTTCTAAGCATATTGATATTTATAAAGATCATATAAGGAAAAATGAAACGGGGCCCCCGGCCCCAGAGAAATGGATATTATAAGTTCAGTACCATTCGATATTTGAATATGGATAATCAAGTGTATGTGTACTAAGTTTGCTCAAGATCCATCTATTCATGAAGGAGTATTTGTTGTTAATTTTATTTATATAGCTAATATTGGAAAAAACGACAGTTTGGGCCCCCGGCCCCAAACGGAGTGTCATAAAAAGTTCATATATCCTTCAGCGTTTTTTCCGAAAAATGATGGATATATGTGCCAAATTTGATCAAGATCTATCCATCCATGTAGGAGTATTAAGCCTATTGACCTTTAGAACTTTCTGGAACATTCTAGATTAAATCTATTATCCTCCTGGAACTGTGTTAAAACTGTCTTTTCTAAGTAATTATTCTTCGAATACGAAAAATTATACAACTAAATTCATTTTTACAACTATAGTACATTTAAGTTAAAAGATGGGCCCCGGGGGCCCATTCCACAATTGTACCGAATTATATGTGCCTGAGATAAGGCCCTATGAAAATCATTCATGTAAGTTATGAAGTTAAGATTTAAAATTTGTCCCATTAAAATCTATTGAATAATGCCATAGATATAGCGTTTTAAAGTTAGCGAACTTTCTGGAAAATTCTAGATTGGATATTCTTAGTTTTAAATCCACCGATATTTAAGTACGGACAGTGTATTGCTACCACGTTAGGCATATATCCATCAATTCACATAGAAACTATTGTGTGGTTTAAGCCTATTGACAATTGATATTTATATAGCTTATATAAGGAAAAATGAAATGGGGCCCCCGACCCCAGAGGAATGGATATTATGAGTTCGGTACCCTTTAGTATTTGAGTATGGATAATCAAGTGTATGTGTACTTAGTTTGGTCAAGATCCTTCCATTCATGTAGGAGTATTAAGCCTATTGATATTTTTATAGCTCATATAAGAAAAAAACGAATTCGGGGCCCCCGGCCCCACACGAAATGTTATTTAAAGTTCTCAACCCCGTAAGAGTTCCTTCTGGATAATGATGGATATATGTGCCAAGTTTGGTCAAGATCCATCAATCCGTGTAAAAGCCTTTGTGGAACAGACCCACAAACAAACCCACAAACAAATTTTCACTTTTATATATATATATGATATGATATGATATGATATGATATGATATATGATATGATATATATGATATGACTAGCTGGCGCCCGGGGACATCTGCCCCCTTCGCTACGCCTGTGCATCCCTTATCCTGAGGCAAAATCTATGAGTTCTATCCCATTATCATTGGATTCTTCATGTAGACCCTACCTGTCAATAGCTGGCATAAACACCTATTTTCTTATTTGTCATACAAGATGTCAGTCACTATTTTTATATCATTTCGTAGTGGCTTACCATAGATCTTTTCCAACATATCATTATCATAAAAATGATTCTTGTACTTTTATCTGACATTCTGTATCTTCGGTGGGAGCATGTACATTTATAAATATAAATGTTATGTTAAACACATTCCCTCACGCAATCTTTTATTCTCTGGTGTAAAACCTATGCCTGCATCGACGGATCCTTTCTCCACAGCTAATTCTATGGCAACAACACTAATACTTTTGAAACAGAATAGAGTGTATCGAATTTCTTTGCAATGCAACAATATTGATTTTATATTTAATTAGTAGTTCTATTAGGTTGGCTAAGGCTCACGCTCTGACAACTCAATATGTTCCAAGTCGGAATCCAAAAGGCCCGTTCGTATCCAGGCATATGCCTGGAAACCCCCCAACCCCAACTCCTACAAGAGAGTCGGTTGTGACATTTGTCAGCCCCGGTTATTTTATTTCCCCCGTACTCGTCATATCTGGTGGGCATTCCACTATCCACTTCGGGGTGGGGTGGGGGTGTGGGAGAACAATTGAAGCAGTTTTTAACAATAATATATTCTTTAAAAATATAAAAAAGTCATAACTTAAAAAAATAAATATGTCGGTACTTAAAAAAATAAAGTTAAAACATGAATTTGTCTCCCTTTAAAATAAATTAATTGGTTGTGTCCCATATTATAATCATATCATATATATATTATATATATATATAAATATATATATATATGATATGATATATATATGATATGATATGATGATATGATATGATATATAGGATTTTTTTCCATCTTTGCCTATGTCATGTATGAGCATGATAATGATAAAATAATCCGAAATGGAATTTTAGAATTCATTAAAACAAAAATAATATAATATAAATATTCCCATTCCCGTATTCTTTTTTCTCTCAAACTATTTACGTGTGCCTAAGTTTAATTACAATTTAATTTTTGAACATATTAGAATAAGTATGTTGTCAAGATCATGAAATCATGGGCATTGTGTGCATTGTGATTTGTGACAATTGCGTTATGTGAACGAGTGTGAACTCTTTTCATATCAAGTAAGAATGTGTGGATTCAGGTGGTAAAGGTGACAATGATTTTGAGCGTCAGTGTGATCTAGAAAGAGAGTGAGCTAGACACAGATAGATAATTTTTTTGTTAGATTTGGTGTGGGATTTTTGCCTGAGAATAATATTTTTCTGCCAGATATATTTATGTATCAACTTCATTATGTACCATGTAAATGTTTTAGTTCTGTGAAAATAAACCCATAATGTACAATGAACCGTTTAGTATTTTTGAATCACTCTTAAAAAATATTTATAGGCTTACATCAGACCTGCACAATTCAAAATGTAAGGCGGGCCGTAATACATGTATTGAGAAGTATCACTGTTTTTCTGGCAAGGGTCCAAATATCACTAGCGCAAGTTACTACTGGTCTTATGATAGGGGTGTATATTGTCTTATTTGTTCCTCTTGAGAGGTTTTTGCTTCCCAGTAGCTTTTATAGGCTGAAAAAAGAATGATTGCCTGCTGTTTAACCTCCAACATTATTTCATTGTGCTCGTTTATAGTTGCCCCTAGATATTTGAATGTAGCCACTCTCTCAAATTTGTGTTGGTTTATATTGATGTTGTCATTAGCGTGGTAGTTTCGTGATATTATCATATATTTTGTCTTTGGTTCATTTACATCAAGATAAGCTTTAACTGAGACATTTTCAAGTTCCCTGAATGTTTTAATTATGTCATTACTGTTTCTACCCAGTAGCGCTATATCGTCTGCATATGCCAGGTACTGCAATGGCTGACTATATAAGGTTCCTGATGGTTGTTGGTCTGTAATGGCTCTCTGGAAGTAGCTTATTATGACTCCACTGGTGCTCTTGTGTATGCTTCTAATAACTTTTTTCTAGTGTAATGTTAAACAGGATACATTATAGTGAGTCTCCTTGTCTGAGGCCCCGATTAACTATGAACTCCATTGAGTATTCTCCCTGCACCTTGATTCTACTTTTGGAATTAACCTTCGTCATAAGTATGACCCGAGTAAGCTTGATAAGGGATCCAGGTTCTTGTAGAGCGTTGTTAAGTAATTCCTGTGTACGCTATCGTATGCTGTTTTGTAGTCCACGTATAGTTGGTGTATGTCGATGTTATATTCATAAAATTTCTCCATGAGACATCTAATAGTAAAAATATGATCCGTGGTTGACCTGCCGGAATCCGCATTTTTGGGAATCCCCTAGGATCTGTTCACTATACCATTCCAGTTTTCTTGCTATAAGTTTTGTGATGATTTTTGTACATTACATTAAACAGGGAGTTTCATCTTGGTTTGAGCAGACCAACTTAAATCTTTTTTTATGAATTGAGATTATGAGTGCAGTGTCCCATTCTATTGGCATTGCTTCCTCCTTCCAGATACTGGATACGAGGGCGTGGATTTGCCTATGCATTTCGTTACCACCTAGCTTTTTCAGTTCTGCAGAGATAAGGTGTGTTCCTGGGACTTTTTTATTTTTCATGGTGAAGATCACATCTTTTATTTTATTTAATGTTGGTTGGTTGACCAGTGGGTCTGGTCATTTAATGTTGGTTGGTTGACTATGGGTCCGGTCATTCAGTGTTGGTTGGTTGACCAGTGGGTCCGGTCATTCAGTGTTGGTTGGTTGACCAGTGGGTCTGGTCATTTAATGTTGGTTGGTTGACCAGTGGGTCCGGTCATTCAGTGTTTGTTGGCTGACCAGCGGGTCTGGTCCTCCTTGTAGTAGAGCGTAATCCTCATTGGTTCCTCCACCTGAGCCATTCAGTAAGTCTTCACAGTGTTGTGCCCATCTCTCTAGTATTCTACTGCTGTCTGTGATCAATCTCCACCCGTACTTTCACTCACGTGGGATCTTGCTTGAAAGCTATTCTTTTCCTACTTTATCTTTAGGTATATTCCGCTAACACCTCTTTCTTTTTCCAACTCTTCTATCACTACTATTTTTTTATTTTTCCCAAACACATTTGTTCTTTCTGCAAATTTTGCTAGCCACCCTTCTTGTTTCATTAAATACTTACCGTGCTCTTCGTGTCTCCCTTTGCAGCATCATTATTCGAGCTTTGTTTCTTTCTTCTATAAGTTCTTTGCATTCTGCGTCATACCATCCTGTTCTTTGCATTCTGCGTCATACCATCCTGTTCTTTGCATTCTGCGTCATACCATCCTGTTCTTTGCATTCTGCGTCATACCATCCTGTTCTTTGCATTCTGCGTCATACCATCCTGTTCTTTGCATTCTGCGTCATACCATCCTGTTCTTTTTGCTATCGGTTTAAGTCCAATCGTTTCCCATGTTATACTTTTTATTGTTTGCTTCATATTTTCCCATTGCTCATTTATATCAAAACTGCTGGCTGATTCCCTCTTGGATAATTCTAGTTGAGTTTCAATCTTCTGATGATATTCCTCCGTAATGTCTGAGCCCCTACTGCCTGCTTAATTTCTGTCTGTTGTACTGTTTTTCCTTTTTTGTGTGTTTATTGTGGATGTTATAAATTCTTTGTTTATATTTGATTCTGACACGTATGTGGTCTGAGTCTATGTCCGCCCATATACAAATTTGTACATCTAATTTGTCCGAGGAATGCCTCCGTTCAATGAGTCCATGGTC
Source organism: Omphiscola glabra (assembly GCA_964017045.1). Classification (NCBI taxonomy): domain Eukaryota; kingdom Metazoa; phylum Mollusca; class Gastropoda; family Lymnaeidae; genus Omphiscola; species Omphiscola glabra. Next base: position 24,781,239 of record OZ024795.1, read on the forward strand.
AATTTATTGATGACGGGTAAATCCATCTGGAGATGTCGATGTCGCTTTATGTATTTGTTTGTGTTTGAATATTGTGCTACTGATTGTCATTCCTTTTCCTGTAGCGAAGTCTATAATTCCAGAAGAATTGTTCCGTTGCCATTGCTCTATTCATGCAGATTTTCATTTCCGATTGTTAGTCTGTAAGCAGGTTCTTTCCCGATTTTCGCATTGAAATCACCAAGGACTATTTTGGTGTCATGGCGTGTTGCCTCATTAAATACTCTTTCCAGTGTTTCGTAGAAAGTTTCCTTCATGTTTTCATCTTTATCTTCTGTTTGAGCATGTGCGCAGGTTAACGTGATGTTAAATTAACCATTTTTCCTCTTATACTTATGGAGCATAGTCTTTCACTCACTGGTTTAAACCCAATGACTGCATTTACTGTCTCTCTCTTGACTGCGAATCATATTCCAAAGGTGTTTGTGTTTTTCCACTGTAGAATATTGCATACTTCTTAGTACTTAGGATATCTGACTCTTTCCATCTGATCTCCTGCAGTGCGTAACCACGATTCTATATCTTAACAATTTGTTACTGGGGTGGGCCAATGCGACCGCTGATTATAGACCAAGTACATTCCAGGTCGCTATCCGTATATCATAGTTTTGGCCAGGCATGGGCCGAAATCCAAAATTAGGAGGCAGTTTTTCTGTATGTGGTTTAACATTTTTACGTGACAGGGTCATCAGCCCTGCGCACAACCGTCTGGGGGGATGCCCCTTGCAACTCTCGGGGTAGCTGCCTTTGTATTGGGTCGTGTCCCTAGCCTACGTGGATCCCTCAACTTCCTACAAGGCAGTAGGTACTGATTTAAGTCAGTCCCAGGCATTTTATTTCCCCGGTACCCGCCATATCTGGTGGGCTAACCCCTAACTGACACCCGTGGGTGCGCTCGATAGAAGATCAGTATCTCCTCACGAGTTTAATTGATTTTTTGCATTATAATATTTAAGTGTAAATTTTTTTTAACTTGTTGGTTAACAAGCTAAATATGTAATAAAATGTTTTCCCACAACTTTGTGTCATTAAAATACATCAGCACAAAGTAAAATGCATTTATAAATTTATTTATATTATAATTCATTTTTTAAAAAAAAACTGGGGGGGGGGGGGCGTAAAATGATGACATAATTAAAAAAAGGGGGGGGGGGGAGTCATTCAAAGGTGTTGACAAGTGTGGGGGAGGAGATCAAAATTGCGTAAAAATTGTTCACGTAATTAATGGACGACCCCAAATGTATTTGACTCATCTATGTTAGGTACTCTTGTACTCACATTATATCATAAATATAAACTTCAAACCTTACAATGTGTGAATTATTTATTTTAAAATTGTATTTTTTAACATTATAAGGGCGATGAAAATTTTGTAACATTGGGGGGTGGGGGTCATTTTGAAATCCATTTCTCCACGCCCGATAATGACATAGATTCTAATTTTTTATTGATTTAATTTTTTTTTAAAATAACCATACCCTTTAAATAAACGGAAAGAAGCAATGCTTGGCTAAAGATGGTTGGGATAATACACTATTAATATAGTTAAATTAGGGCAAAAATTACGCGATGGCGTTGTTAACGGGGCTAATTAATAAAGCCCAAGAAATGCCACAGAAAGGGTGGGGCATTTGATGGGTACTAATTATTATTAATAGTTGTTTTATATTGTGCAATACCCCAGCCTACGACTGGGCTCACCACACTGTACATACAAGGCACCCCAGCCAAGGACTAGGCTCACCAAGCTGTATATACAAGGCACGACAGCCTAGGACTGGGCTCACCACGCTGTACATACAAGGCACCCCAGCCAAGGACTAGGCTCACCAAGCTGTATATACAAGGCACGACAGCCTAGGACTGGGCTCACCACGCTGTACATACAAGGCACCCCAGCCTAGGATTGGGCTCAGCACGCTGTACATAAAAGGCACCCCAGCCTAGGACTGGGCTAAATATGCTGTACATACAAGGCACCCCAGCCTAGGACTGGGTTCACCATGCTGTACATACAAGGACTCCAGCCTAGGGCTGGGCTCACCAAAATGTACATACAAGGCACCCCAGCATAGGACTGGGCTCACCAAGCTGTATATACAAGGCACGCCAGCCTAGGACTGGGCTCACGACGCTGTACATACAAGGCAACCCAGCCTAGGACTGGGCTCACTACGCTGTACATACAAGGTACCCCAGCCTAGGACTGGGCTCACCACGCTGTACATACAAGTCACCCCTGGCTAGGACTGGGCTTACCACACTGTACATACAAGGCACCCCAGCCTATGACTGGGCTCACCAAGCTGTACATACAAGGCACACCAGCCTAGGACTGGGCTCACCACGCTGTACATACAAGGCACCCCAGCCTAGGACTGGGCTCACCACGCTGTATATACAAGGCATCCCAGCCCAGGACTGGGCTCACTACGCTGTACATACAAGGTACCCCAGCCTAGGACTGGGCTCACCACGCTGTACATACAAGTCACCCCTGGCTAGGACTGGGCTTACCACACTGTACATACAAGGCACCCCAGCCTATGACTGGGCTCACCAAGCTGTACATACAAGGCACACCAGCCTAGGACTGGGCTCACCACGCTGTACATACAAGGCACCCCAGCCTAGGACTGGGCTCACCACGCTGTATATACAAGGCATCCCAGCCCAGGACTGGGCTCACTACGCTGTACATACAAGGTACCCCAGCCTAGGACTGGGCTCACCACGCTGTACATACAAGACATCCCAGCCTAGGACTGGGCTCACCACACTGTACATACAAGGCACCCCAGCCTAGGACTGGGCTCACCACACTGTACATACAAGGCACCCCAGCCTAGGACCGGGCTCACCACACTGTACATACACGGTACCCCAGCCTAGGAATGGGCTCACCACGCTGTACATACAAGGCACCCCAGCCTAGGACTGGGCTCACCACACTGTACATACAAGGTACCCCAGCCTAGGACTGGGCTCACCAAGCTGTACATACAAGGCACCCCAGCCTAGGACTGGGCTCACCACACTGTACATACAAGGCACGCCAGCCTAGGACTGGGCTCACTACGCGGAACATACAAGGTACCCCAGCCTAGGACTGGGCTCACCCTGCTGTACATACAAGGCACCCCAGCCTAGGACTGGGCTCACCACACTGTACATACAAGGTACCCCAGCCTAAGACTGGGCTCACCACACTGTACATTCAAGGCACCCCAGTCTAGGACTGGGCTTACCATACTGTACATACAAGGCACCCCAGCCTAGGACTGGGCTCACCACACGTTACATACAAGGTATCCCATCCTAGGACTGGGCTCACCACGCTGTATATACAAGGTACCCCAGCCTAGGACTGGGCTCCCTACGCTGTACATACAAGGTACCCCAGCCTAGGACTGGGCTCACCACTCTGTACATAAAGGCACCCCAGCCTAGGACTGGGCTCACCACACTGTACATACAAGGCACCCCAGCCTAGGACTGGGCTCACCACACTGTACATACAAGGCACCCAAGCCTAGGACTGGGCTCACCACGATGTACATACAAGGCACCCTAGCCTAGGACTGGGCTCACCACGCTGTACATACAAGGTACCCCAGCCTAGGACTGGTCTCACCACGCTGTACATACAAGGTACCCCAGCCTAGGACTGGGCTCACCACACTGTACATACAAGGCACCCCAGCCTAGGACTAGGCTCACCACACTGTACAAACAAGGCACCCAAGCCTAGGACCTGGCTCACCACGATGTACATACAAGGCACCCTAGCCTAGGACTGGGCTCACCACGCTGTACATACAAGGCACCCCAGCCTAGGATTGGTCTCACCCCACTGTACATACAAGGTACCCCAGCCTAGGACTGGGCTCACCACACTGTACATACAAGGCACCCCAGCCTAGGACTGGGCTCACCACACTGTACATACAAGGTACCCTAGCCTAGGACTGGGCTCACCACACTGTACATAAAAGGTACCCTAGCCTAGGACTGGGCTCACCACACTGTACATACAAGGCACCCCAGCCTAGGACTGGGCTCACCACGATGTGCAAACAATTTACAAACACATAATCACGAACTTCAAAATTAAGATACATTAATTAAATAAAACAAAACAAATGTATATTAACTCGACCCAAGCCATAGCTATTCACATGTCAAGCCACGGACGGCACCCAACAGCATCGTTTGTCAGTCAGAGGGGGGAATCAGTCGTGAAAGTAGAGTTTATAGAGATGTGTTTTTGAATGCAGTTTTCCAGTATAGCGACATCTCAAAGTTACTGAAGATGTCACATTGGGAAATGGTTTCGAAGGGCCGTCGAGCGTGATTTCTTAATGCCCCTCACGACACAATTCCACACGGGCCAGACGCCGGGTATCCCCGCCGCAAGATCGTGCGATAGCATCCAGGGAACCTACCCCGGCCTTGATCGCCCCCACACGCGGCCGCTCGATCGGATTTGCGAAAGGAAACGTTCTCCGCCCGGGGACGTCCGGTCGACCGAAAACGATGCGTTTAAAGCGTTTGCAGCCCACTCACCCAGGGGGATAGGGCAGGTTTGCTTCTTTTCCTGGGGGAATGGTGTGGCGTCACCACCACCCCTGCTCAATAAGTTTTTCGGTCGGGACGAAATTTCTACTATGCGACTAGTTCGCAAAAAGCTGAGACGAAACGGCTGCCTTGGAGCAACTTTCGCAAGGCTGCATAGCTAAAATACCGGCACCCAAGCCTCATATCATTAACGGCAACCAGTAATCATGTTTATGCGTTGCTAGTCTCGTTGCGTTGGTAGTCATACTGTCGGTCCGGGGTTATTTGCTTCGGGTGGACAGGTCCACCCTACTAATCCACCACGCAACAAAGAGGCAAACCCCATGTGGACATCTCCAAGTCTCATCGGAGACGGAAGGACGGCATACAATAGTTTAAAACCGTATAGTCGTATAGAAATAGTTTTAAAACCAATGAATTAATGTATTTATCTTTCTACTGCAAAACATTTCAATTTCAGTAGGAGCAAAGTGGATGTGCTTATTTTTATGTGCCTATAAAGATGTTTAAGTTCGAAGATATTACAGTCGTGAAAAAGAGGTATTGATTTTACAATAATGTCGGCATATGCAGTTCAAGGGTATTTTTCATATATCAAAACTCAGTTAAACAAGGGAGATCGTAATTTGTCCATATATGCAGTTCAGGGCCGAAGATAAGGGGTGGGCATATAACTATGAGGATAACAGTAGGATTGCATTGAAAATGTATTGCACATATTTAGGGAACATTTCATTTAAAATTTATAAGAACGAGAGTGGGCAATTTTTTTTTATTTTGATAGAAAGATCCGAAAACCCAATAATTTTAGAGGCGCGAAAATTTGATGTTTAAAAAAAAGATACATATTTTTATATTTTTCCAAAAAATACAGTTCAGTGGAGTGCAACAGTATGGTTTATGTTTTTTTTAATATTAAGAAATACCATGTTTTTTTTTTACATTTCACGTAAAGTATAGTTTAGGGGCATGGGGACATTTTGTATGAGTATGAGAATAGATCATTAAAAAAACAAACTTGAACATTTAATAAGAAATTCGTCTTTAAATATAAGAATTCTGTTTCAAACGATTTTCCGATAAGTTGGTTCAGGAGCGAGGAAGAGGTTGCGTAATTTTTTTGTCTATATATCAATAAAACCCGATTCAGTTGCATTCGTAAAAATTTGGAATTTTGGATGTTGCTACTTAGTAAGAAAAGGCGGAGGATATTGCAATATGCCTCCATTATTCACACGGCTACACCGGGTCATATATTCTAGTTTTTAAATAAATTATCAATTATGAAATATATTTCCAACTACATTGCAACATTTATTTGCATCCGAAAGCGCTTTGAGCGCAATAAATATTGGTTTTATGAATAGTTTTTTCACTATATCTCAATGAATGTAATGAGACATGCCATTATACCAAGGCCTGTTAACTTGCACAATGAATAACCTCGATAATGTTACCGCTCCAGATGTGAAACGCACATGTCCAGCTAGGAAACAATAATAATAATATTGATTAAATGATTTCTACGTTAGCCATTGAAACTATTATTTAATTCAAACTTTTAACCATATGTAGTAAACTACTTACACTTACAGAAGTTACCCAAAATTAAAATATTTCTAAATTCAAACTATTGCTAAATTCAAAATATTGGTCAAGAATTTTGCCACACAACTCCGCCCCCACCCCTCGAACCATTAACAAAACAGCAGGTTCCAGAAATTAACAAGAACAAAAAATGCAGCTCGGTCCACCCCTCCGGCCCCCGCCTCTGACGCCACTGGTTCAAACTTTGTATAAATTCCAGGTATGTCTAAATTTAATGTCTCAATTCAAGGTATGTCTAAATTTAATGTCTCAATTCGAGGAATGTCTAAATTTAATGTCTCAATTCCAGGTACGTCTAAAGTTAATGTCTCAATTTCAGGTATGTCTAAATTTAATGTCTCAATTCGAGGTATGTCTAAATTTAATGTCTAAATTCGAGGTATGTCTAAATTTAATGTCTTAATGCCAGGTATATCTAAATTTAATGTCTAAATTCAATGTATGTCTTAATTCAAGGTATGTCCTAATTCAAGTTAAGTCTTGTACAAAAAGTGGTGAAATAGACTAGACTAGTCTTGAAAAACCACATTAAACTAAAAAATTGTGAATGTCTGACAATTACGGCACTTTTAACCATATCTATTAAGAATATTATATCATTAAAAAAACCCTTAAAACACTTTTTTTCGTATCCTTTATCAACTATAATATCGAGCAGTGTGGGGTCGGGCTGAAAATTTGACATAACATGCATTCAATTAACTTATTTTATGAGAATCCCACTTAGTGCCCCCCCCCCCCCCCCCGCCAACAAGGATCACAATCGCACAATGTTTTCATGCCCCTGAACTATATTAATTTTCTTATGAAACACCCGCCTTTTTCAACACATATTTAACTCACTAACTATTTCAGAACAACAAAAGAAATTAATACGCACCAAACGCGTAAAAAAAATCTCATTTAGCGCAATCATGGGGAATATATTTTTGTAGGTTGGTTAAGAGGGAGGGGCTCAAAATTTACAAAATTTGTTGTCATCGGCATCGAGTCTATGTGGCAAGTTTCAGCCCGATAGGTTGACGTCAAGGGGGCCAATTAGCAGTCCTAAGATTTTGCCAGCCAATAACAAAACAAAGTTAATATAAAGGTTTTTTTTTTTAAATGTAAAAAAAAAAAAAAAAAAGCGAGCAAAATGACAAGAATCATCACCTCTTTAGCCATATGATTAGCATTCGGCAGAGTGCTTAGTAGTCGCACTTCCGAGTTTTTACCATAAGTAAGCCTGTTCATGTAGAAAGTTGTAACAAGAAGATTCGATTGATAATCAACAAAAATCTCTGCATTTGGAGCTAAAATCATTGTGTTCAATGAGCAGGTGACTGTAAAACGTTCCCGTTCACTTAGAATTTCCCTATCCACCATCGCCATTGTGCCTGTAAATGGATCAATTGGAAGTTTCCACTTAATGAACTTCAATGTGTATATGTGTATATATATATATATATATATATATATATATATAAAATGTGTCCGTAAAAAGTGAAAAATTTCTTAATCTTTTAAAATTTTTAAGACTGATTTTAATTGCAAAATAATGTTAAACTTTAATTAAACAGTTATTTGTGTTCAAAGTGGTCATTACTAGCTTCAACGCAGGCTTTAAGGCGCGCTCTACATTGACTTTTTTTTTAAATGGCATCCGTCCGTCACAATGGGACGATTGTGTAGAGTTTGCAGAACGAAATCACAAGGTCTGTGATTATTCTTGATGAGTATAAGCTGGTTTCGTAAACAGCAAATCAAATATCTCTACGCACCTGGATACCCCAAGGGAACATCATATGTGGATGATACCGCTTGGCACCAGTAGCGTCGAAGGAGTTGCCTGAAATTTCCATCGTGAATGTTATCAGCCTATAACGGGATGGGTTTGAATTCAGAGTTTGCATTCTGTTAGATGAGGTGGCGTCGAAGGTTTTTTTTTTCTTGACTGGGCTTTTGGTTGGGATTTAATTCCAGACCACAAACTTGGGATGACTCAGCCACCTATCACCCTCCACTGGCTAATCATTATCAATAGGGTTCAATTTTTTCCGGACACAGTATATATATATATAAGACAATGCTTTTTATGCCACGGCGTGATGCATTAATGGCGTAGAGAAGCTCATCATGTTGGTTAAGACTATATGATAAAATCTAGTTGATAAAAAGAGATGAAAAAAGAGAGCTTATTACTAAACTTGCACATAGTTGCAGTCGCGCAACAATTAAGATGTGCTTTTTCAAATTTGGTGCAAGTGAAATTAAAATTCCCAGTCAAATATATAAGTCGAACTTTTTTAGTAGGTTCAAAGGCGTTACTGTTTCGGAAGTTAGTTATCGTGCTGCATCATCAATGGACTACGATGAGTCGATTGTTTTGGCACGTGATACGTGTAAAAACAAGTAAGACTTCCGGTAGGCTGTCTGCAACACATTAGTCGCTCACAAATTTTTCTTCAAACAACTTTCTTCCTTTAATCATAACTGAATTATAATTATTGTCACATTTAATGAATGTCATTTAAAGAAACGCGTGTATTCAAGAATATTTTGAAAAGTAAAATTTTTAATTAATATTGGGGAGGCGCTGATGGAGACAAACATTTTGCTTTAAAATTAATAATAATGGCAATGGCTGATCAGCTGTTATCTGTTGTTATGTGTTGTTATGTGTAGCAGAAAGCCTACCAATGGCTGGTACGTATGACGTGACAAAACAAGGAAGTGACTCATCGTAGTCCAATGGACTGAAGGCAAAATACGTTTTTAAAGAATGTATGAAATATGCATTTTGTGAATAATTACCTTCTTTTAAAAAACGTTAAACATTAAATGAGTTATTGTTTGCGCGTTTTCACGGAAAAAGAGATTGGGTATGCTAAGGGATAAAATATTTTTATTTCACGTTTGAAGCAAAAGAATCCACCAATGCAATGGGACATTGATGCGTTCATCTGACTGAATGTGGAATAAATAGTTAACGAAAAAAGAAAGTAAATAATAAACAATTAGACTAATGTTAAAAAATGTTAACTTTTTTTTCTTCCAATAGCTTTAAATGCACGAATTTATAAATAGTCTTCTAAAACAAGGTGTTTGAAATACTCTGAATAAAACAAGGTGTTTGAAATACTCGAAATAAAACAAGGTGTTAAAAATAAATCATTATTTTACACAGAAACCTTTTCGCTGTCCCGAAAAAAAATTATTTCAAAATTTATTTTATATCTGTCAATTTCATTCTGAACAAACATGCCTCAACAAAACAAAATCTAAAAATTAATGGAGTGTCGGCCAAACTTGCATAGGCGGCTTACTTGTTTGAAAAAACTGCATGAACTCCTTAAAAGAAACAACAAAAAAAAAGCGGAATGAATATCAACTCATATTTTGTTAAATCAAACGGTCCCTGAGAGAAACTCAAAATTTTGCAAAGAAATTTACGCCAAAGAGAATTAGGGTCGGTTCACACGATTAAATTGTCCTAAATGCATTTGATGCAATTCGTGTATGAAGCCTTGTCACAACTTTCACATTACTGTTTGATTAAATTCCTCCAAAAAAGAAACCACGCACAAAATAGTGCATTCATACAACAATTTGACGCGAAATTTGATCGTGTGAACTGACGCCAAGAAATGTGCAAATGCAGGACTTATCAGATTTTGTTAGAAAATTAACAAAGCTGAAAATAAAATTTGACCTAAAATTCTACGCATTTAATCAAGAAAGATTCAATGGGAGACCTAACGATTTTGGTATAACATCAGCACATTTTCACGTATCTAGGTTCTTTTCAGCTTTTTAGAAATTTCAGGAATTTAGGAATGAAGAGGTACTAAAATTCAAGTGCACCAAAGTTCCATAGTGAGTTTTCTGTGTTTCTGTCACAGTTTTATATCCTTAAATTTCCAAACAGTCATGACAATTCTCCTACTCGTTGAAATTGTTCTTATAATAACTGATAAGAAGTCAAATAATTGAAACAAAATACACAAAAACAAAAAAATGAATATGCTTTTACATTTGGCCTTAAACGGATTTTAAAAAAATATTCTGTATTAAGTGGGTGAAAATAGATTGCGGAATACTCTCCCATAGAACACCTGACATGTGTAATAGAAGTGTAAGTTAATGACATGTGTAATAGAAGTTTAAGTTAATGATATGTGCAATAGAAGTGTAAGTTAATGACATGTGTAATAGAAGTGTAAGTTATGACATGTGCAATAGAAGTGTAAGTTAATGACATGTGCAATAGAAGTGTAAGTTAATGACATGTGCAATAGAAGTGTAAGTTAATGACATGTGCAATAGAAGTGTAAGTTAATGACAATGTGCAATAGAAGTGTAAGTTACATACACTTCCTGGGCATTGCCGTTAAATAAATTCAGTGTTGTTTTTAAATGACACAACCCAGTGTTCATAGTGTGTTATTTAGGATTTTATTATTCAGTTATGTTAAGACGGGAACGGGGAAATAATACTTTTTTAAAAATAATTAGAATAACTCGTTTAACGCTGTTTCTCACTGGCACATGCGTAATTTTGTTTAAATACCAGAATCGTGTGTCAGTGATACTATCACAGACATTTTGTATTTCACTTTAGTATGTCACATTATAAGAAAGTCAGATTTCTGATACATTAATAAATTTCAGTAACTCTTTATTACAGAGGTTCATAAAGTTTTTCGAGTAACGGGGTCCTCCCTGAGTCAATTTTTTTTCAACTGTTACGCCCTAAGTCAAACACTAGGATTTCAATGAAATAGCTCGTGTTTTTTTTTAGCGTCATAGTTTAAATAAGACCTATCGAGTTTTAAAACTTTGGACCAGATGAAATGATTCATTAACTTATCTAGATTTATTCACAGCAATATTCAGTTATAAAATATCCGAAAACAAATTTAAAAAACAAGCCGCGGGAAGCAGAGCTCTAATTTATATTAAGTTATCATTTTAGACCATTTTCTAATAAAAGTCCCTGATTAAAAATTTGAGTTTATGGTTTGAACCAAGTCCTCGTATTATTACAATATGAACTGTTTTTTTTTTACTATTCGCGGCGCACCTGTGAGTAATCTGCGGTTTCTCAAACTTCTGCGCAAAGTTTACGAACCTCTAATCTGCTACTAAGTTTTTTTTAAAATACCTTTTATCATCACAGTTCCAAAACATCTACACCCTCTCTCTTGTGTACGTTTGGAATAACAGATATATTCACCGACATCCGCGACTGTAAAGTTATAAATAGCCAACTGAAGTCTGTTAATCATTTCCTTCGTACTTCCTGATCGTCGGTCCCATTTCTGAGAACGTGCTACTTTCCAGTATTTCGTGGGATCTACTGAGATCTGAAAAAAAATGGATGGGGCGGATTTGATGTGAGGTAAGGTGGAAGTTCAACAGAA